>VWZZ01002387.1:43498-56943 GCA_013399095.1 Psophia crepitans | reverse complement strand
TTTTCCTGTGAGGAACCTGAGCAGGTCACTCAGAGAAGTTTCAGAGTCTTCATCCTTCAGATATTCAAAGCCCAAATGGATGTGGCCCTGAGCAACTTGTTTTCTTGGACCCTGCTTTATTCAAGGGACTGGACTAGATGATCTCAGGAGGTCCCTTTCCACCTCCACCATTCTGTAATTCTGTGATCTTGTTCCTGCTCAGCCAGGCACTCTGCCCAGCTGTGTCTGCTCTGTTACAGTTAATAGAGCTTCCAACTGTTTCAACTAAACCCCACACTTCCAGCAATAGCACCTGTTCTTTGGTTATTTCTCATCTTTAACAGTGGTTCATGTACCATATGGGATTACTCAAGGACCTTGTTACTCAAAGGAGAATTCTTAGTTCTTACTTTCCCCAACGACCTTTATATCCCAGCACTGCAAGCCTCCTTTAGGTTAGGGAGAACATTTACTCAGGCACATTTAGACATAATTAATTGCTCCCAATTTTAATACCTATAAAAGCTATTAAATTTCCTCAATTTTTTGTGACTTGTTCCCTTTGAAATGTGATGCCACAATTATTATCAAATAAAATTTTTAAACTGAACAGGTTTTGCACATGACTTCTTTCCTCTCCATTACTGAGAAACAAAAAAAAAAAAAAAAGAGAAATGAAAACCCTGGCTTTTTCTTTTTTTTTTCCTTCCTGCTGCTTCTCACCGTTATGCTTAGCCACAGGCCTTAACCAGCTACAGTTCTTGCCCCTATACATGTTCATGGGACTAGTTTTTAAAATAACTTGCACAGACTAAATCATACTGAGTTCAATATGTATTTGACTCCTAAATAATACATAAACATTGTTTCCCAAAATTTTACTGCTTCAGGAAAGAAAGGAATTTTTTAAAGTACGAGCATATAGTCAGAACCTTGTTTTTCTTCTTAAACTGCTATAGTGCTCTCTCTGGAAAGAGACTCTGGGTCATGCCATGTAAAATCTGTGGTGCCTTTCTGGGATCTCAGTGTGAGAGACTCTGCTGAGAGGGGCATGTTGATTGGATAGATCATGTCTATTGCAATCAGATGGGCATAATTCATTCTGCCTAGGGATTCCACTGTTTTGCAGTGGAGGTAAAGCAAGCCCTAAATACCAGGAGTGCAAAAGTAGTTAAACACTTCCCGATGTGCTTTGAGCAGGTTGAGGACAGAATGTGGCTTCACGTTATGCTTCATGTGATCCTACCGTGCCACAGATGGAGGAGTCCTGCTTACTCCTACTTTTCCCACTTCTCCACCTTCCCAGCCAGGATTATGGACCTGCTGCTAACCTGCTTCACTTTGGGGATTAAAAATCTGAGGGGTGAGGCAAACAGCTTGCTGATCTAATGGAAAATAATCCCTCTGGTGTTCACAGCACTCTGCACTCACCATTCAGCCAAGATAGTGCCAGCCCAAGGAGTAAGTCAGGACTGTGTGACTGAGTGGCACGCAGTGGAGAGCCATTTTTTTACGTCAGTCTACCATAGATCTGTTTAAGAATAGCAAGTCAAGTTTCAAGACTAGATCTTCTCTCTGCCTATATGTCCTGAGACCGTACATGGCTTGAGATCTGCTCTAACCTTAGCAAAGCGGGGGAAAGTTCTATCACTAAATCTGGAGAAAACAGAAAAGATACAATACAATAGTAGGTTTTCTCGGACAAAGGGAGCATTTTTGCTGTTTGTACAGCATAAACATCACAGCATTCCCGTGTGAGAAATGATTCAGGTACCAGGGCTGACAGGAGTAGACATGGGAGAGATGTGTGAGCCATGGAACACTAGCCAAAAGTCTTGCTGCAGTTGCACTCTTTATATTCATGACGATGTCTCCTTCACAAGTTTTGTTGACTTGACCTGTCATTCTATATAGATATTTTTGACAGTAGACATGTCCCCATGGGATAATATTGTTCACAAATGGCATTGTGTCACTTACACTGTGCTGAAGCAGTCTAAACTATCTCTGAGCAGTAGACCAGTTTGTCTGCTGACTCAGTGAGAGAGGATTACCCTTTTCACTGTCTTTCCTGAATGCCTGTGGGCTCTGAAAGTAAAAGAGCAATGTCTCCTATCTAAATATTACTATGGTCTTTGATTTCCTTTTATTTCTGAACAGAAACACAGTATGGGGTCTAAAGACCAATGACTACTGCTATTCTGTCTATGTTGATGGTAGTTGTGGGAAACACAGGGGGAGGATTGGATTGCAGCAGTCTGTTCACTAAGGACTGTAAAAAAGAATCCACCTCCCATACTGTCAGTCTTTAAGCAGCAGACAAATAAATATCATGTCCCATATCTGATTTGGTCTTAAGCATATGTTTAGGAATAGATTTTTTCTCTCAGTGAAGGGAGAAGGAGAATCTCTAGCACTGAATAAACTAACTGGAATTTCCTATTCCTACGGCCCACTCGCCCTCTCCTCCGGCTGTGGTCAAGAACATTAGTCTTTTTGAGAGATTCCTGAAAGGAACAAAGGTCTTATATACTAGGGACACATGTAATTTAGAATTAGTTTTCAACTCAGCTAAAGGCACTCTGAATTTTCTGTATCTGGAGTACTGGAAATACTGAAATAGGACAATAAGCCTTATGATTGTTTTGGTGGTTTGTATTTGGTGGGTTTTTTTGTTTTGTTTTGTTTTGCTTTGTTTTTTTAAATGAAAAGCAATTAGGATGTCAAGCTTCATGACAAAATATTTTCCTTGTTTACAAATGACCTTGCATTTCACAGGGCTCAGTTTCTGTTTGCTGGCCACTTTTGTCTTTCCCACTGAAGTAGTTCTGCAGTGGTAGCAGTTTCCCACTGTATCTCCTGGTGAGACAGCAGTTTATTCAGCATGCTAAGCAGGAAACATGGTTCCTTCAGGAAGCCTTTTCTGTCCAGCCAGGCAAATGAATGCACATCTGTCACCTCAAGGTAAAATAGGAACCATTGATTCCTTGTGCCTGGCGGGGAGGCTTTTGTGCCATGAAACCTGAAGATGAATCTTCCCTTGTAACATTTAACCTAGGATGTGTGATGGAAATATTAGCATGGTGGAAACACCAAATGGGGACAAGGCAGGTTGTTAAGCACTTCAAGAAAAGTCCTGAAATCCAGTGTAGTTGGCAGTACAGATTCTGCTGATCTGTTATACATCCTTTCTTTTTCAAACATCTTTCAGTCTTTACCCATAGAAGATTCTTGTATCAAGCACCACTTACCTAATGTTCTTCAGGATTTCTTTTGCCCCTTATTTAGTTCCTCCTGAAAGGTTGTCATCATCTCCCCCTTACCTTTTAGGACGTCCTAACAGGCTGGTACCAAATCCCATCTTAGGTTAGAGTACTGAAAATATTTCTATGATATTTGATGAAAATTGAACTTGCCATACCACATACAACTAAGTAAGCTGATAAATCTTCAGGAGTGAGGCCAAACGCTATGAAAGGATCCATAGTTTGCAGTGCAAAACCTACTACACATTGCTTTACCAGCATTAATGATTTCACAGAGGATGTGAAATTCAACTGCCTGGGAGAATTAAACCAGACACGAAAAATGCTTGCCTTGGAACAAGGATTTCTTCTAATACATAGATATGGGTAAAATAATTTGGACATGAGTTTCCGATAGAAAATTATAATTTAAAATTGACTGTTAGAAATTTTTATTTTTCAAATAAAATTTGTTTCTTGGAAGGAAAGAATGGTAAGTTCAGGTTTGGAGTGGGGACTATTTTGAAAACCAAGTAAGTATGTAAGGAAAATAATTTTCAGAAGAAAGCAATTAGTCTCCTATTAAAATAAAAGTGGTTTTAATGCAAAAAGTCAATCATCTTTAATTAGAAGCTATTGAAGTTAACAGTTGCTTCAGTTCAGTTTTATATGTGTTGCTGGTGGGGATAGGGCTATTATTTAGCGTTCTAATTGCATTTTAAGAGCTTCATATTGATAGGCCATGCTGTTGAATAGTATTGTTATGGTACTGAAGCTTACTTAAGGCTTTCACGCTGTTCTTTTGTCCTCATGTGCGTTGCTGGTAGCTGTTTCTGCTTTAACTGTGTTTCAGAGCCACTGTTGAACAAAGATACTGAAGACAGGCAAGGAACCGTAATCACTGTTGGTGAGACTGCGCTGCACTATATAAAGCTGTAGAGTCCTACACAATACACTTGAATGTGATTGAAGACAGATAAGTAGAGAGAGTTAATTAAGTGTCTCTTTCTCTCTATCAGGATCAAAAATTACTATTATGAGAAAACTTTTGAAATGAGAAGTTACTGTCTGTTATCTGAATTTCCTGCAGCATTGAGGACTTGCAGTGTGCCTCTGTTTAGCATGTCATCAACTTGTCTTAGCCAAATTGAAGCTTAATTATTTAAGTAAGGGAACAGTAGTTCAGTTCAAGTGAAATATGCATTTACTAAAGAGAGCTAGTACCACACTGGATCTGTTTGGGTGAGGTCAATTGACAAGCAACAACGGGGAAAAGAGGATTCATGTTCTGAAAGTGAAAAGATTTTTCTTTAAAGGAGAAAAAAAGCACATAAGAGGGAAAACAAGGATGACAAAAAAATACTGTCTCTGAAGAAAAGTAGTAGAAAACAGGATCTAAACTCCACTTCATTATCTTTTTTTGTGCCTATCACATATGAAATGGAAGAGACTGACAATTTTGAAAATTAAAGCGTACTGTTTAGGATAGTAATTTTCAAATGGGATCTCTTCATATAACAACACTTTCTTCCAAAATTTTTGTGAAGAGCAAAGCTAGTGAAACCTGGAGTGGAGCAGTACCAGGTAACTCAGAGTAGTCCACCAAAACATTTCTCTCTATGTACTACAAAAGATCACTTCAAAGTGAGTTGCTGTTTCCCCCCGAGTGTGCTAATGTTGGGCTGATACTCGTGTAATAGGGGGCCAGATTTCAGTGGTCAGCTTATTCTATGTCAGAAGAGTGAAGGGATGGGACTAGGACCGGAGACTAAAGATCCAGTCTTGTGTAACACATTTTTCTTTGTGAGAAGCAAAGTACTGTGAGCTGACTGGGGTAGTAATTCCCGTCTCTGCTCGGATATGCAAGAAAGCCTTGCTGCTTCTCTTTGTGGAGTCTGTGGCTCCAAGGCCAAGGAGGAGGAAAAAGGAAGCCCACCTACGGCATCTGCTACAGAGCTGCAGGAGCCCTGGCTCCAGCCAGCCCGTCATACTTGGGAATGCAAAAAAGGGAGAGCTGTTAATATCTTTAAACACATCATTCTCCATTCCAAAATTGCAGGAAGTCTCTCCATCACACTCTGTCCTCTGTTCTGCTTCCAGGATAATGCAGTATATGAAGCCACTTATGCACTACGGTGAAACAGGAGGGGAGTGAATCCCCAGCCATCCCAGCCAGGGGAGTTTTCTGGGAGGGAAGAGTTATCAGTTCAGATACAGTACTATTTCAGGTGTAAGGAACATTCCTACAATTCAGACAAACCACAAGTGGCATGTGAATCAGCTCCCTCAGCCTTGTGAGTGTGCGAGTGGAGGCTGCACCACTTCTCCCTTTCAGCCCTGCTGAGTGCACACACTCTGTGTGCAGAGTAGCTGGCTGTATCTCCAAAGCAAACATCAGCCTGTCCAGTGACTGTTGAATCAAGCCAGATTCACAGGAACACACACTTCTTTTGGCAAGAGGTCCTAACGAGTTCGGGTTGGGCTAGAGGGACTACATGGAGGCTAAACAGCATGTCCAAGTGGACCTGGCATTAACACAGCATTTAGAAAATCTCACTTCTACTCCTTGTTGTGCTACAAGGCTGCTGTGAGTGACCTTGGAGAAGTTGTTTTGTCTCTTTTTGTCCATCTTGTCCTTTCAGACAGAGAAATCTCATTGAGTTTGTGAAAGCTTCTCGTGCAATGTGCCTAACCTCTGTTGCTGTCTCTGCTTTCAGAGAGCTAATACTCCTGTCACTGGTAAAAGGCTCAGGTCAGATTGCTCTTGGTTCAAAAGACAAAAGTCTGTAGCCCACTTAAACAGAGGCCTTGCGCTGGCTCTCTGCTCTCTGTATTCCACTGGGTACCCTTTATCCTTCAGAAAGAAAGAAAACAATCCATACATGCCAGAACGACAAATGCAAAACCAAAACACTTCTGTTTGCTTGGGTTAAATGCATAGGTCTTGAATTGTTTTGGTCCATTTAAACATTACAATACCAAAACCAGTAATCAGCCCTTCTGGATAATTTTAGAAACTGTCTTTTCAAAAGCCAGCAGTGGTATAGTAGTGTGAGAGTAATGAGCAGTGACAAATTATTTGTGCTATTTCCAAGGGAAACTGTTGGCATGAACTTGATGCAGAGTCTTTGTTACTTTATGAATAAGAAGTGCAGTTAATATATTATACTCCATGTGTCTTCCAACCCTACCCAGAACCTAATTACACTCTATGGAAAGTTAAGTGGGCAGTAAACTAAGTGGTATGGAAAGCACATACAGTAAAACTCCGTTGGCTGCAAACACTGAACAGTTGTTTTGTCCTTCTACTTTGGAGAACTTCATAATTATACATTTAGTGCTACTGAGAGATCCACTGTGCAATTACACAGCTCAGCAATAATGGCACTGGTTACTGTGCAAATACAAGGAGCCACAGGAGACTAAAACAAATGTAACAGCAACAATATGTAGAAACAAGATGAGAATCAGTAGAGGGTCCAGGTGTCACTCTGGTAGAGAGTTTTACTGAGGTTTGTTCAGTTAAGATGAAAGTGTTAAGGCAGTGTCTTTGTCCCCAGACAGACAAGACATTGGCCCAAAGCCTCCAAAGAGAGTTGGTCTGGTTTGGTAGGAGCCATAACATCCGCTGATGAGGGGAAGCAATGCCAGGGCTGTTCAGCTCCACAGCCCCTTTCCTGACTCATACTGCACTGAGAAGTGGGCTGCAGGAGGTGTGGGTCCTAAAGGGACTGGAACAGAGTCTGTACTTTAAAATACACCTATTAAAAGCATCTAGAGAGTTCTTACTTCCTAATTACCTGAGCATCTCACAGTCATTACTAAATCTATTGTCACAATGCCTTTGTGAGACAAAGTGATTTAGATATTTCACCCACCCTTTAGGTGATACAATCCTTGAACAGATAGAATCATAGAATGTCTAAGGTTGGAAAGGACCTCCGAGACCATCAAGTCCAACTGTCAACTTAACACCACCATGCCTACTAGATCATGTCCTGGAGTGCCATGTCTACACGCTTTTTGAATGCCTCCAGGGACAGTGATTCAACCACTTCTCTGGGCAGTCTGTTCCAACACCTCACTACTCTTTCTGTGAAGAAGTTTTTCCTAATATCCAACCTAAACCTCCCCTGACACAACTTGAAGCCATTCCCTCTCGTCCTGTTGCTTGTTACTTGGGAGAAGAGACTGACACCTTTCTCACTACAACCTCCTTTCAGGTAGTTGTAGAGACCGATCAGGTCTCCCCTCAGCCTCCTCTTCTCTAGACCTAACAAGCCCAGTTCCCTCAGCCGCTCCTCATAAGACTTGTGCTCCAGCCTCTTCACCAGTTTTGTTGCACTTCTCTGGACACGCTCCAGCAGCTCAATGTCCTTCTTGTATTGAGGGGCCCAAAACTGGACACAGTACTCGAGGCCTCACCAGAGCTGAGTACAGAGGGACAATCACTTCCCTACTCCTGATGGTCACGCCATTCCTGATGCAGGCCAGGATGTCGTTGGCTTTCTTGGCCACCCGGGCACACTGCTGGCTCATGTTCAGCCGGCTGTCAACCAGTACCCCCAGGTCCTTCTCTGCCAGGCAGCTCTCCAGCCACTCCGCCCCAAGCCTGTAGCGCTGCCCGGGGTTGTTGTGACCAAAGTGCAGGACCCAGCACTTGGCCTTGTTAAACCTCATACAGTTGGCCTCAGCCCATCAATCCAACCTGTCCAGATCTCTCTGGAGAGCCTTCCTACCCTCAAGCAGACTGACACTGCCTCCCAGTTTGGTGTCATCTGCAAACTTACTGAGGGTGCACTCTATCCCCTCGTCCAGGTCGTCAACAAAGATGTTGAACAAAATGCTCATGTCCTTCATTAGAGGGAGAGACAATCCCTCTTCTGAATGGGATTGCTAACTTTTAGGAGAGCTGCGTGAGGAACAGCTTAAACTACACCATGGGAACTGATGAGGAAAGCAGAATTGTTTGTGGAGAATAGTGGAGATTGTCTCAATACTGTGTCAAGAGAAAGCTCCTAAATCTGACCAGTGTTCACAGAGTGCAGGTTCGTGCCCAAAGATACATCTATATTGACTCTGATCTTTGCAGTAAAATAGATGCCAGACTGTTTTTCTAGAGCTAGATACCTTCTTGGGAGCTTAGCTACCATTTGCTACCACTGTGTGCAGACTACATGTCCTCAGCAGTGCCTTTCAAGACTGGAAGACATTGTTGGTTTTGTTTTGTTTTATAATACAGCGGCCATATTTGTTCTCCTTTTCAGCACAGATTCTCCAGACTTCTATACTAAATCAATAGTTCATGTAGTCTGCTGATGGGAAAACCAAGCCCTAGGCTCTTATCCAGTTGAGGAGGCGCATCTCAACATCTTTTATCTACCAGGAAGTACTACAATCACCAAGCCTGAAGTTGTTTCCCAGTAAACAGAGGTTCCATCTCTTCTGCTCAAATTATGCTGAAATCCAAAAACAAAAAAGCAGTTTCCACAGGATGGGAGCCGGGCAGAAGAAGGGAACGTCGCTCAGTAGCTCTGGGCTTACTTCATGGACTTAGGAGGTGGAAAGCTGTGGCCTTTTATAGAACAAATGGCTTTACACTTGCAAAACTAGTCTCTTTCTATTTTTCTTTCCCCTGAATTGCTTCCTTGCCAAGCAGAAGAGGTGTTCTTGCCTTCCAGAGGAGATCACACCCTCCTGATTCAAGAAGTCTCCTGGAATTTGTGACTTGGGCACAGGACCTTTCCTAGGCTATAAAAGGCTTGCCTTTTCAAGCAGCTTCTGACTTCTGTACCATCTCATTTAGCATCAGCCCAAGCTCATTTTCTTAATGTAAAGCCTTGAAGAAACTTTCTACCTCTTTCAGAGTAACTCTCTCTCCTGCAGAGCTGCCATTTCCATTTGAGAATAGCACAGGAAGGAAAAACAAGAATTTAAAGGGACTGTTTCCTACAGCTGTATAATTATCTCTTTCCAAAGAAGCCTTCTTTCCTTTCCCCGTCTCCTCTTTGTATACTTCTACCTCTGCCTAGCCTGTCATCTCATCTGTCATATTTTTTCTGTTACACTGGCTGGCACTGCATCTTTTCTTTCTATTCTCTTAGAGCATCCTTCCTTTAAAGTCTAGATTGACCTCTTGATGATGTTGAATACAATTTCCTCAGAGTACAATTAATCACACTACCCAAACTATCCATCCCATTGCACTTATGCCTTGGTTTTTAGATCCAGACAAAGTATACATTTAATGGAGACCCAATTAAATGCAAGCCTGACTAATGCGTACTACAAGTGTTTAACTTTAGTATTGCTATCTAAGAAAGTCTGTACTTTCTTTGTGGGAGTCTTCTTTCAGAAGATTCTTTTCAGAATTACCAGAATTATCAAGCCTGGGAAGAGACGCGATTCAAGCGTTCTGCTTTTTGGCTTGCAACTCATTTCTAGACTTTTTTTGTGAAGTCTTTATCGCATTTATTCTTGCAAAATTCTGCTAAGATCTGGTTTCCTTCACAGGTGGGAGTGGGAACTGCTGTCTCTCAGCAACTACTTACCAATTCAGATTAAATTAATTTTATTAAAATTACAACAGCACTCTCAGAATACTCAGCTAGTTCACTGTAATAGAATTCTAAATACATACAGACTTTTGTCTAGAAGCCCTGATGCATATTACACGTCTAGGGCAAATCAGACCCTGTGAGGAAGGTAAATAAACATACTTCAAGACTGATTTTTTGTTTCCAGGCTGGAATTTAGTTACTCAGGTATATTTATAGCCTTGAAAAAATCCAAAAGTCAGTTTTCATCGAGAATAAAACCCTGTGTTAATTTTTGAGTGTTAGTTTTGTTTCTCAAGTGTTTGAAATTAGAGATCTGTGGCACTTGCCAGCACTAAACAAGAGGGCTGGTAGATATGTGGCTGTATTTCGGAGCTGGAGCTAATATGGCCTGCCTTTCAGAAGCATATAAATGGTAGTTCATTCTTTGGAGCTATATCAGATACGGCTGAGATAGAGGAGACTGGAGATGCCAACAGCAAAATATTCTGTAGATGTACCTCTGCCTATGTCCCACTCCTATATGAAATTAAAATGAAGACTTTACATATCCATATTATATTTTTCGTTGGAAAAGTAGTCTGTTTATTATTGTACTGTTTTATTCCGAACAAGTATTGTATAAACCAATTGTCAAATGCGTATTCATTCAGTCAACAAATACTTTGATATTTATCCTTCTAAATAAATTCTCCAAATTATGTTAAAAAGAATTTACCCATTGTCTTCAATGAAAATTTGACTAGGAGTGGTTTTGAGCCTACAACATGTCCCTTACCTCTTTCTTTCCAAAAGTTAAACAAGCCAAATTATTCGTTCCATTTTCAGAAACACCTAAATTATTTACAACCATATTTTATATGTATTATCATTAAATCAGTTCAATACCGTTCCCCATTCTCATTCATACCTCCATCTCAGCTGTAAAAACTGCAATATTCAGTGCGCTCTCCCCATTCATCTGACTTGGAAACAACGCTGCTTATGTCAAACTATTTATCTCCACCAGCAGAAACAGCTGGGTATGTTGTTTCATAAACATATGAGACAAATCCCCATCTAAACAGGGAGATAAACAGAATTTAAGCACCAGTTACTGCAGTTTGAAGAAATAGGATGCACTAATCTTGTTGTTTACCTCTGTCCATGCTTATTTTCATCTTTCCTACTGGCACCCCTTTGTGAGTTAATTTAAACCACTAATATGGCAAAGAAGTAAGTATGGAAAAGTGACTGGATCATGTTCTTCCACATTAGTGAGCTGAATCAGCTCAGAGAACAATCTGACAAAAAAAATTAGTTCAAACAGTTCAAATGAACCGTGCTCTGAAAGTGTCTGTTTCTCACATTGACTTTAAAAGGAAGCACGTGGGATGAGTTCAGAAGTAAATGCCTACAATATAAGCATCTCTAATTAAGAAAGATAAATTTCACCCTAAGCAATTCTTTCTTAAGCTGAGTAACTCAACCTGGCCATGATTCTCAGACCACGTCAGATTTGCTGACAAGATCAAACTCCTCAAAAAGTCATGGCCATAGCTTTTCTTGTAAACACAACAGAAACAGGTTTATTGCAGATACACAATCACAGAATTATAGAATATCCCAAGTTGGAAGGGATCCATAAGGATCATCGAGTCCAACTCCTGGCTCCACACAGGACCAGCCCCATCAGAACAGATGACTGAGAGCGTTGGCCAGACGCTGCTTGAACTCAGCCAAGCTCGGTGCGGTGACCACTGCCCTGGGGAGCCTGTTCCAGGGCCCAACCACTCTTTTGGTGAAGAACCTTTTCCTGATCTCCAACCTAACCCTGCCCTGTTGCAGCTCCATGCCGTTCCCTCGGGTTCTGTTGCTGGTCACCAGAGGGAGGAGATCAGCACCTGCCCCTTCGCACCCCCTGGTGAGGAAGCTGTAGGCCGCCATGAAGTCTGTCCTCAGTCTCCTCTTCTCTAGGCTGAACAAGCCAAGGGACTTCAGCCGCTCCTCATACATCTTCCCCCCTAGACCCTTCATCATCTTGGTTGCCCTCCTTTGGACACTCTCCAATAGTTCTATGTCCTTTTTGTACTGTGGTGCCCAAAACTGCACCCAGTACTCGAGGTGAGGCTGCACCAACGCAGTGTAGTGTGGGGCAATCACCTCCCTAGACCTGCTGGCAATGCCATGCTTGATGCACCCCAGGACATGGTTGCCCTTCCTAGCAGCCTGGGCACACTGTTGACTCATGTTCAACTTGCTGTCGACCAGGACCCCGCAGTCCCTCTCAGCATGGCTGGTCTCCAGTGTGTCATCCCCCAGTCTGTATGTACAGCCAGGGTTGCTGCTTCCCAGGTGCAGAATCCAGCACTTGCTCTTGTTAAACTTCATGTGAGTGGTGATTGCCCAGCTCTCTAATCTGTCCACAATGGCTGAATTATCAGAACTATGATGTGAGAGACCTGCCTTTACTTCTCTTCAGCCCTGAAGCTGTTTTCTCTCAATACATTAATTGCTAACTACATGCTGCAGACAAGAAAGAGAAATTCTCAAAATATTTCAGACTTTACTCTCTTTTGTTTCTCTGCAGAAATGCCTTTGTTATTCTCAGGTTAAAAAAAAACCAACCCCACAACAATAAAAGAATTAAACTAAGAATCAAACTTTAGAAAATCAAAAGCTTTTTGTTAAGACATGGTCATTCTTAATATCAGCTTAATATCGATGAAGGAAACTTCATTGCCTTGTTTGGGTACTGACATTAACACCTCACTGTCGTCATATTTCTTTGGCTTTTTTGGTAACAATCATGCAAATGTGCCATAATTTTGATCTGAAAGAGAAGATGGAGGCTGGGTGGTAGACAATAAATAAAGAGATTGATTAATTTACCTGTTTAGCCACTTATTTCCTCTGTGGCCTCTGGCAAGTCGATGAGCTGTTCTGTTCCCTAAACATACAACGGAGGCACTTGTAGAATGTTTTTAAATGCCTTATAAGAAAAGGCTTATGCAGAAATCGATTTAAACAAAAAACCCAACTTGTCCCTCCTTCTTGCTTTTCATGGGAGAAATGGAAAGCTGAAGGGAAATTAAAATCATAGAATCATAGAATAATTAATCTCTTCCAACTTTAATGATTCTATGATTCTGTGATTAAGGTTGGAAGAGACCTCAAGGATCATCTAGTCCAACCGTCCCCCTATCACCTATTACCCACTAAGCCATGTCGCTAAGTACCACATCCAACCTTTCTTTAAACACCCACAGGGACGGTGACTCCACCACCTCAGAGATCTTATTGCCCTCTACAACTACCTGAAAGGGAGTTGTGGCGAGCTGGGGGTTGGCCTTTTCTCGCAGATAACTAGTGACAGAACTAGGGGGAACAGCTGCAAGTTGCACCAGGGGAGGTTCAGGTTGGAGATGAGGAGAAATTTCTTCTTGGAAAGGGTGGTCGGGCATTGGAACAGGTTGCCCAGGGAGGTGGTGGAGCCACCGTCCCTGGGTGTGTTTAAGGAAAGGTTAGAGGCAGTACTGAAGGAAATGGTTTAGTGGGTAATAGGTGGTGGGGGGACGGCTGGACTGGATGATCCTTGAGGTCTCTTCCAACCTTAATGATTCTATTCCATTCTATTCTATTCTATTCCCTGGGCAACCCGTTCCAATGCCTGACCACCCTTGCC
>VWZZ01002387.1:0-43286 GCA_013399095.1 Psophia crepitans | reverse complement strand
TCCTGCTGGCCACACTATTCCTGATACAGGCCAGGATGCCGTTGGCCTTCTTGGCCACCCGGGCACACTGCCGGCTCATGTCCAGGTGAGCATCAATCAACACCCCCAAGTCCTTTTCCTCTACACAGCTTTCCAGCCACCCCGCTCCCAGCCTGTAGCGCTGCCTGGGGTTGTTGTGGCCAAAGTGCAGGACCCGGCACTTTGCCACATTAAACCTCATCCCATTGGCCTCTGCCCAGCCATCCAACCTGTCCAGGTCCCTCTGCAGAGCCATCCTACCCTCCGGCAGATCGACACTTCCCCCCAGCTTGGTGTCGTCTGCAAACTTACTGAGGATGCACTCACTTCCCTCATCCAAATCATCAACAAAGAGGTTGAAGAGGATGGGCCCCAACACCGACCCCGGGGGAACACAAAATGCATCAGCTAATGTTTTTTAAATAAGGAGCTCTTAACACATGCCAAAGCAATGCCTTTGTCAGGACAAATGGGACTGTGGAGGCTGACCTCTCCAGGCTAGCATGTACACAGATCTGCAGTACTCCTTCACACGGGTAACCATGCAGTGGTTATATAAACATTGTGAATATTTTTGGCAGTAGCAAGTCTGCTGCTGGGAAGAAAACTTACAGCTCATTTGACATTTCAGTTTAAGGATATGTTGGGGAGGGAAGAGAGAAATTGTAAGATTTCTTTTAAAAGTTGTTTATGTAGACAGTTGCACAGATAACATTGTGAAAGCTAAAAAGAAAAAAATAAATCATGTACTTTATAGTTTACACGTGGACTTTCTCTCATTCTTCTCTCCTCTGAGGGGGAAGAAGGAAAAGCAGAATAGAACAGAGGTTATAATGTGCACCGGTTTTCAGCTGCGGGTGAGATAAGACTGAGGTGTAACCTTTTTGAGGCATATTGAACAAGAAAATTAGGGAATAGGAGCCATGAAACAAGGAGACTAGTTAACTCAAATTCCTGCACAAAGAATGACTCACAGTTGAGCTGGAGATGGGGCGACCAAGCCTCAGAGCAACTCAGTTCCCACCAAGCTGTGGTGGGATCCCTGGTGTCCTCGTCAAGCAGGAGAGGGAAGCAGGAGCTTTTTTCTGCTTTGTAACCTACTCCCTGCCACCACTGTTGTTGAAGGTCCTAGTTCATCCCCTCTTTATATGTCTAGAAGGACATGCACTGATCAAATGACACCAGATAATCTTAGCATTGGTCATGAGAGGTTTGCTTGCATGTCCCATTATGATATTGGCACATCCATCACCTGACAGGGAAGGTGACAGAACACACGTCTCTTCCTGTGCCTCCAGTCCAATACAGCATCCCAGCAGAGAAGTGGACACAAGCTGAGGCTGTGACTCAGTAGCCTTGAAATTCGTCTGATTTCATTGACCTTAGTGAAGCCCAGCAGCTGAACTAATCTAGCCCTATGTTTTCAATTTTTTGAACTTCCAGATTGGTTACTTTTCAATTGAAATGTTCTCTACAATTTGGCAAGAAACATAGTCCTGTTTTATCCCTTTCAAGAAAACACCCACTTCATTGCATTTTGTTACTGTTTTCTCTAAGTCCTCGTTCTGCTGTAAAGAGTGAGAACGCAGTGCAGACAGACAGACAGACAGATAAATTATTAATTACCCAGTCCTTTGCTGCTTAGCTACCGGCAGATTGTCAGTGTTCTTGCTCAATTTACTCCTGCCTTTTCCTTGGCAAGACACGAGCTGCAGATCCCCACTGCCTCCAGGGTCAGACCGAGGGGGCAGGTCATGCTTCAGGCTTGGAGACAATTAGGGTAGCTAGAGCATCTGAAGACCCTGATGCATGGTGGCACTGGAGGGACATAAGGACTAATATGGGTAAAAGGCAACAGTTTTGGTATACTATTACTTCTGGATTTTTTGGCCTTTGCCCTACTGCTAAACAACAACGGCCAAAAAACCCCACCAAACCCAACAACAACAAACAAAACAAAACCAAAAAAAAACCCAAAAAAAAGGATCAGGAAAGGTTTCTGTCCCTGAGGAAAAGTGGCACAGACTGGTTTAGGTCATCACATCTTAGGACTACCCTGCTTTTGTGGATTTGTCTTGGAGAATGGGAGAGCACACGAGAGAAAGAACCCTGAAGTGGCCTGGACAGACAAGAGAGGCTCTGGAGAGCTGTTAGCAGCACTTGAAAACACAAAACACTTTGTGCATAACTTATGTCCCCATTTACCAAAAGCTTGCAAAATGTAGCTGAGATTCCCTACAGGAGAACTGAGTTTCTGAGAGATGTCAGCACATAAGCAGTCAAGGGAACAGCTCAAGTGGTAAGAATAGGTTTTCTCAGTGGACCTGTGTAGTTTTGAGTGAAAACAGATGGCTACACCTACAATAATCAACAAAATAGGAGCAAGGACCTTTCCTCTGGCACTGAGGCTAAGTGTACGGCCGGGCTGCATTCATACTACGTACCAGCTCTCTCTAGCTCTTCTCTGCCCTATGTGGTAGCCCAAAGACAGAAGTATTTTTTTCTTCTTCCTTTTTCCTTTTAAACTTTCTGAGGTAATGTGAGATCAGTGTAGCATCCCCTTAGAGTGGAGGTTTCATAGCACGACACTGGACAGCATTTGTTGCATTTGCTGAGGTATCTGAGCAAAATTTGCTGGGATAGCATGTAAGACCTGTACATGGCAGAAAGAGACAATTTAAAGTTGTCTTATTCTTACTGAGTTTTAGGAGGACTCTCTAGTGAGCTACTTGAGGACAGTTTTTGGTTATGACCTTGGTAGAGCTAGTTGGAAGAGCTGAAAAAAAGCCAGAGAGTGAGCTAGCAGCTAAGCAGTGGAAATGAGCAGGGGTCCAGTGCTGACATCCCTGTTTCTCTTATTAATTAACGCAGATGTGCACTGTGAGTCACCTGAGCCACTCTGCCTCTTGTGGATTTAGCCATCATGTGATTTCTTCCCAGCTCCATCATAAAATCAAGATACACAAGGTAGATCCACAAAAAAATATGTTTTAATAACCTTGTTCCAGTCTGGCTTCAGATCTTGACACTCCACTCAGCTGCTTAAACTCTCCAAGTCTTTGCCTTTCTATAAACCTGAATGCCAGATACCTAGAAGCACATCAGCCCTGACAGGATTAAACCATTTGGATTCCAGGTTACATCCAACTCCTCTTTGATCCTGCTCATCTTGCTTAGGCAATCCAGTTCAGGAGACCTAATGCTATGCCTAATCCAAAGCAAAACACAAAGCTATTCACCAGTGGTCTCATAAAACCTGGATCAAGTTTGTTCTCTGCTTATGAGCCACAGTATTTCTTTCTATTCCCTCTAAGAGTTTCCAAAGATGGGAGAGGACCATCTCTGTTCCAGAAGGGTGTTGTGAGGATAAATGATCCATAAAGCAACAGAAAATATACCCTGGCTAAACTTGCAGTTGACAGCAGTTTGGTGAGGCAGAAGTAATGCAAAAGGCAGGATTAAATACAGGAACAGAGAAAGCACATTACACTTGCAGAACTGGAGACTGCTGGGAAGAAATAAAGTAAAGACAGACTTTGGAATTGTACACACCTTGCTGTGAGCTCTCAGTGTAGTTCTGTGATCTGAAGGTTTAAGATCTTCCCACAGGTATTAGGAGGGAATCCCTTCAACTGTGGTTTGCATTCGCACGGCAGCAGTACTGTAGAGTGTCCTGCCCACATATATTGTCCATGTCAAGAAGAGTGCAGAAATACTGGTACTTAAAGGGGTCCCTGTAAAATGATCCACAGATTAGAAAGCAGCGTTGTAACATGAAGCTAGATGAGCTCTACTCCGTGCAGAATTGTGCATATGAAGAATGGATGATGGAAAGTTTTTTTGTTTCAGCCTTTCTGACAGAGGGAAAACAAGATTTGGCACCTAAAAACTGAAGTTGTGCAAATTAAGATATAATATCCTATTAGTTATGTTAATTAAAGCATTGAAACATTGTATCCAATAAAGTCTCTATATTTGTGAAGGACATGTGAAGTCTTTCAAACAAAATTGGGTGTCTGCCAGGAAAGAGATGCCTTCATCCACCCCGAGTTTGTATGGGTCTGGTGGTCCCTTCTGGCCCTGGAATGAATTAATGAAGCTCTAGGTCTGTGAATATTCCGCTCAGTTCTGGGGTTGGTCGCAGAGAGGGCAGAAAGCCATGCAAAGCCCTCAGCTTACTGATAACACTTGCAGCTCACCGTTAAGACTGCAGTGAAAATCAAAGCTCAGGCATCAAGTCTGTAGCCAGTTGCCCTGAGGGTAAAGGAGTGTGAGCACGGGCTCTACGCAATCAGAACTGAGTGAAAGCTAGAACTTTCAGGTTTTTAGTAGAAAAGAAGTAGCTTCGGGCAGTTTGACTTGCATGTGCATGCAGTTTCTGTACATTCACTATATATTCATGTTAAATCCATGAATAAAGTCGTACTGCAAGGCTCTGTTGCTATTAATATCTAAAAGCCTGGAGTGTTAATGAACTTTTGAACCCTTATTAGTGTGAAATGTGCTAAGCGTGTCAGGCAGGAGAGGAAGCCAATTAATGGGCTGGTGGATGGTATCCAGGTTAGGGAAGACCCAGTTAATGGGAAGTCAAGTGCATAGAAGATAAGACATCATGCTTTGTCAGGAGCCAGATTTTTTCTCCCAGCATTAAATCTTGTCTAATTAAGACCATTCAAGGACCACTAACAAGCTAGGCTGGTTTGCTTTTTAAAGGCTGGCAAAAGGAGGCATTTCAACATTTCTTTCCTTTTGTCTGGAGCCCCCAAATCTATTTTAAGCATAAGCTTTTGAAAATAGACTGCCCTGTAATCTGACGATGAAAACAGGAGATGAAACTCACTTAGATTCTGATACATAAATCTCTTACATATGAATATATGCAAATCTATAATGCATAGATAAACACACACAAACTTCCTCTCCAGTATTTCCATGTTCTTTCTTTATGCTGTATAAGTTTATTAGAAGTGCTATGTTAGTTCATCTGAACAATCTTGTAGTAAACTAAGGAGATTGATCAAGGGGTGGATTTGTAAAGGTGTCAATTGGTTAACTGGACACTGATCTGTTTGTGTTTAACAAGCAACAAAAAAATAATTTTCCTCCCAAAGCATGACTGTCCAGATATTCTTTTTCTTCTGTTTTTCCCCTCATCTTTCCTTTCCAGCTTTCAAAAGCATCAGGCTATGAAAAAGCCAGGTGCAGGACCATAACTAGAACGGATTCCTTCCCTCAGAAAATGCAAGGGCCATCTTTCTTGGTTGTGCCTTGCTTGTATGCTAAGACAGGACATAATCTGGAACCTGGAAAAAATTCCTCCCTTACTCTCTGCTAAGATTAACAGGAACGTGAAGGTAGGAGAAGGGGTTACATTCATCCAGACCATGGGAAAATGTTTACCTGTTAGCATTACTTGAGTAACTTTTCTCAAAGCTATTTTGGGTTGTGAGCATTGGTAGCTCTGTGATTTCTCTTGCTTCCTCCTAAGGGACGCAGGGCAGTGATCTGACACTACGTGACTGACCTCTGTACGGAGGTAAGTAGATGATATTTGATGGCTTGTGACAGGCACAGTTCAGGCAGCAAAACAGCCTTTTCCCAAAGTGACAGCACATATTCCTCTGCATGATTAGGGCATTTTAGCAGTTGGGGATTATCCTGACATTTAAGAAACACTTTTGGTTTTTTGTTTAATTCTGTAATTGTGACACCAATTGCCCCCTTGCTCCTACTTTAATAATCCCTTTTGGTCTTCAGCTGTATGGAACTAAGGAAGAGGAGAGATTATATGACAAGGTCAGATGTTTAGGATTTTCCTTGCCATGAGTCATATCTTCATCTTTATAAACACATATTTGTCACTAAATTCATCACTCTCAAAGAGAATAAAACTCTGACCTCCAGGGAGTACACTGCTTTTCCCTGTTCCTAAAATACCGTAGACAGAATGGGCTCAGTCTTGCTGCCATGGCCAGCTGGAGCCAAGGGGAAGAAGGCCCAGGAACATTTCCAATGTACTTGCTGAGCCAGCCATTGAGAAGCCAGTATTCTCTGGAAAAGAGTAAGTTGAATTGCTGCTAAAATATGAAATAAGTATGATTTTTGGCTCTATTCCTCTTCTCTGTTTTTCTACAGCTTTCCACATGACAAGCTTTCTATGGGTCTCAATGGCTGAACGGACTCAAGCACATGTGTTTTGCTTAATCAGCAGTCAGGGTGATGTGGAGACAATCCACACACAGCCCCTGAGAGCTCAGAGCGCCCAGCGGCAGGCTTGCATTTGACAAGTGAGGTTGAATTTACTTCTTCCTGCAGCTGCTGAGGAGATTTTAGTCCCTAAGTTTATCACGCTACTCCTCAGCCCAGAATTCACATAGAGTTTAAAAATCAACGAATTAATTTAGTGTCTTGCAAAAAAATACATAAGGAAAGACAGGGAACATTTGGAGGGAGAAGTAGAGTAAAATATAGCTCTGCCCTTGATCTGCTGTATGAGCTTATGTGAGTTATTTCACCCTCAGCCTCTGTTTCTCTTTTATCTTTCTTGTCTATTCAAGTACAGACTCCCTTAAGACAAAAACTGTCTGTCTTTATTATAATCAGACAGTTTCTTGCACAACAGTGTCTTAGTCCCTACAAGTATATTCTACATTTAGTAATATAAATAAAGTAATTAACTTCCTACATGGGTAACAAATTTAATTTTGTGTCTGGTTAAAGAAAATTGTAAATTGAGTCAAGTTTGTTATAAAGGCTGTGTTACTTCAAAATCACTAATGATAATGGCTAAAACGGCTCGCTGCTGTGTGCTGCGATCTGTTCTTAGATGAGGTTCTTCAAGGAAAATAGGTGATTCTCCCCACTGCCCAGTCGGTCTTTTAGGTAACATCAAGAACAATGTGTTTTTTATTATAAGCAAGAACAGCTACGTTTGGATAGTTTTAAGGGATTTGTACACACCGAAATTAAATAGGCTACCCGGGAAGTGGCACTCATTATAAGCCAGGACACTCCAGGGCACATCTCCTTTAGGCAAAGGATGAAGGTGTATAAATTTATGAGCTATGCCAGGCAAGCTAGCTCTGGAAACAGAAGAGAAATAACCAAGTAAGTGTGTCTCAGTGCCCTGCTTAATTAGCATTGCCAACAGACTAGGGTAATTAACTTATGTGCTGTGATGAATTAATGCTGTCCTGTTTGCAGAGTCCAATTGGATATCTCTGCCAAGCACTGTGTAATATTATGTAAATGTTCCAGCTAGTCCAGCATGATGCATAGCATTGGTGCATTCAGAATCAAGCTCTGCAGACTGATCAGGCTCATCTTTGAGTCACAAGCCATTTATCTATGTAGTTCAGAAAGGAAAATGTTCACCAACTGCTACATTACCCAGATGTTAAATACATTACAGGACTTTCCAAACTTCCTTTGAAGCATCAGGCATGAGAAAGCACCAAAAACTGAATAACAGGTGAGACACAGTGAAGTCATACTTGTTTCAAAAATGGTTAGGTAATGATTTTGGAGGTAGAAATGCTCCAAACTCCTCAGATTTTAAACATAGCTGCTCTTTGAATTGTAATGAGAGAGAATCTCATGAGAGAAATCAGGCAGAAAAGACACGGTCACCTTTTCCCACCAGCAGGCAGACCACGTTGAGTAGGGATAGTGATGCAGAAGACTATGAGGCTGATAAATTAGATGTGACAAGCACAGTACATGGGGTATGGAATATTGTGTGGAGTATGTGTATTGGAGCTGACCTGTCAAAAGATGAATAAGAACCAGAGATCTCAGCATTTCACTGCATTTTGGAAGGTATGAGTCTCACTAAATACAAACTTCTATACTGGAAATGTCTACATCTGAGCTAGTCACTCTCAATTCACTGGAGAAGATGACTTTTCTGAGCAGAATACAACTACTGCAAACAAAGCCATCTAAACCGGTTCACATGACTCACTGCAGACATACCTATTTTCTTTTCCCTTGGATTAGAGAATATAGCTCAAAACGATTAATTTACATGAATACTTCTGTTTACACTGTGAGTGTTTAATGTTGTGTCAGATGAATTCTGTTGTCTGATTTATTCTCATCTGATTTTCATGAACATAATTCCATAGCAATCTGCACTACTGGAATATAACAGTGATAAATACGATCAAAGAATAAGATTTATAACTTATTAAATGATAATAAATATTCGTGGTCACACTTTATTTTTCCTTAGGGAAAAAATGTATTTAGATATAAAGGTGTATTGAAGAAGATTCATGTATTGCATGTATAGAACGTGGCATATAGCACTTCATAAAACACCCAATGGAGGGTGGAGCAGGACTTCACAGGTCTGAGATTCACGACAGTATTCCCACAGCTGCTCATGCAAAGCTACCTTCATGGTCCATTATCTCATTAAGAACCAGCTCAGGTATTCTGCAATAGAGTCATATTCAAGGGTACCCCATTCACTTGAAGATACTGTCATTACACACACACTCACCCTCTGCGGTCAACAGAAAGGAAACGGCACCTTCACAGGTCACTTCAGAAAATGTGAGGTGTGAGCACCTACTGGAAGAGGCTGTCTCCCTCCACTGACTGTGCAAGGTCTTTGTTATGAAAATTCCCTTCCCTATCATATCAGTCAGTCTTTATAGTTTGAAAGTGCATTAACTATGTTAATATAAATTAGTTCAGATTATACACTGTAATGTAATGCAGTAGTGGAATTTTATTGGAACCCTGTGTAAAACCACATTTGGGGTGTCTAAATTTGACTGGGACACCTCATGCGCATGAATAAATATTTATCTTTGCAATCTGGTACTTTGCATCTGAGCCTCTCTCCTCAGTCAGAGTGGGCCAAATGCAAATTTTCATAACACCTTACTTTAGTGTTTAACTAACTCAGGTAGCATGAATTTGGACCAACAAATGTAGGGTATTTGCTAAAGCACAAATAGCAGAATCATTACATAACCTAAATTAGAACCAAGATTACCTAGATAAAACACTAGTGTTTGCACTACAAGGCTATCTACCTTCCTAGTCTAAGTTTTTGGGTATGCAATGTTATCAGTCATAATTAGTTTTATTATCAAAATTAACAGGCCTTGTACACTTGTGTAAGGAAATATCTTAGATAAAATCTTTTAATGAACGGAGCTCAAATTTGTATGGACAGAATTAGATTGCTCAGTAGTAGTAGCAATACAGAATTATTTGTTTTAATAATGAGCTGAAATCAGCAGCACTGGGAAAGAGAAATTACTGAATCTGACCCTGGGTTTCTAATAATTCAAAAAGATGAGAACTTTTTTCTTTCCACATTATTAATGGTATTTTGGCCAAACACCTTTCAGAGTCAGGGTATTTTTTAACTCTTCAGTGTTCAGTGGTAAAAGAAAAAATAAACAACAAAACCACCAACAAACACAAACAACCACAAAATAAACCCAGAAATGGCTATTTCCTCCTGCACATATTAATAAATTATGTGCTATCCTCTTCAACTTTAAGTTTTAAGCATGAAGTAATATATTCTGAAAACGCTTCACACTGTACAATACAGAGAAACTGGAATGCTAAGCCATTCCACACACCACCACCATCCTTCATGTTATATCCTGATTCTCTGCTGGATACTAAACAGAGTTTAAAAGTCTTAATTTTACACTTAAAACTGCACTTCCCTACCTGAAAAACCACTTTTCTCTCTCCAAGCACTGGAGAAGAACCTCTGAAACTACTGAGAACTTAATGGGCTGTGGGACTGACAGTGGAAATAGAGACATACCCAGGCAATCCTTATTTCATCGGTATTCCTGAGCCTGTCAGAAGAGGGAACGTAATACCTTTGATACTTACTACTTGAGCCCTTCAGAAGGGCTAAGCAAGGTGCTGAGAGGGGCACAATCAAGGCAAGCGATGGGAAACATCTGGTGGAAAGCTGTAGGTGGAACAGGCCACCTGACTCTGGTCCATACACTGTGATATTCCAGGAGCAAAAATCACTCGGCAGATTTCTGTGTTTACAGCTAAAGGTCATACTCTTTCTCACAGCTTGTCCAAAGTGAGAGCAGGCAACAGTTCAGATGCAGTTTGATGTATGTTTTCAGCTGACACGAGCCAGAGCAGCCATTAGAAGCAGTCCTGCACCGCGCTCACTCCAGCTGCTTTTTTGTGGTCCCCTTCCACTCTTGATCTTGTGCCGGCACATGTATTTGAGTGCTGTGCAATGGAAATGACCAGGGAAGCGATTAGACTGAAAAATTACCTGTCCACCAAAAAAAAAAAAGTTAATTTTCTCTTTTCTATAACTCAGTACTTAAAGTGCCCCAACCTTGTCTATTCTGCAGTCACTTCCTTCCCAGTGCAGAGGTGAGATATGCCATGATTCCTTTTTTCCTTAAGACACATATAAATTTAGAGGGAGAGACTGAAGCTCAAGGTGACATTGTCCTGATCACAGTATTTGCTATGTTAATCGTTGTGTTGCAGTATTTTTATTGCTAAGCCTTAACATGTCAGATACTTGTTCCCTCACTTTCAGTATACTATTTGATTTCTTACACAGTGCTTTTGCCTCTCTGCAAAGCAAATCTGGGAATGAGAAACACTGATTATTTGTGTATTTCTGGTCTCAACTTCAAATTAGCTGCCAGGCTTTGCATAACAAGACACGAATTATTCATGCGAGAAAACCAAGAAGTGATTTATTATCATGTCTGATTTCCAGTGAAGAATTTTCTTCAGATCACCCAGCAAGGAGGCTTTCCTATTTTAAATAAGATAAATTACAATTGACATTGGAATTCAAAACATTGCTCCAACCTTTCTCGATCTTTTGATCATATAAAAACTAAGCCCATGAATTACATTGACATCAAAGTTCATTAACAGTGTTTCTGAGCCCCACTTGAAAAGTCCGAGATCCTCTGCATGGGCTCAGCCCTGTCTCCCTCCTACTGCACCACTAGACCACTTTCACTGCCTTGGGAAGACAGCAACAGTCTTCGCCCCCACCTTACAACGCTGGCTTGGAGGGTGGACAACTATCTATAGGAGGCAACTTCCTGACTGCTCTGCAGAAATTAATAGCACAGGAAAGGTTATGCCTTGGAATATGCACTAGGCAAAGGCCAACGAACCTTTCCCTTTCCATGCACCCCCGGCACAACCTAACCAGACCTTGGACTGACAGGCAGGAAGGAATACCGTTGTTTTGACCTCACCTTTCCTGTGTCAAACAGACAGCACAATTTTTAATTCACAGTTGCTGAATGTGCAAATTCAGGGGCAATGTGCTCATTCACTGCTGATATAAGGCAAGAGGTCGATGAAATAACTGGTTTTGAATTGAACATTTAAGGGGAGAAAGATGGCAGTGGAAGGTTGCTTTGGAGATACAGGAGTTAAGCTCAGTTATGCTAAATGGTAGGGAGCACTCTTTAAAACAAGTGAAGACAGACAAACTGTCTTGAATGTCCAACCCTCTTTTGGAGCAGAAGGAAAAGCTCCAAGGTAGTTTAGAGGAAAGTGAAGGAGTTCGCACAGAGCAATATACAGGGATGGAAGATTTGTGAGAAGGATATTTCTCTCAAGGTGCACCCCTCAGTAGCCCCATCTCTTCCATCTGTCTTGACCATTGACACCACAGACCTTCTCACCTTCCTTCTTGAGAACCAGGAGTAGCAAGATGGGGTGGATCACACTTACCTCCATTTAGGGCCTCCTTCCTCTCTTGCTGTGGATCTGTTGGATAGCTTTCTGGCTGACAGACCGGTGCTCTCAGTACTTTAGACATCAGTAGAAAAGCAACGGTTGCTGCCGGCAGCTCTTAAGGAGACAGTTCTCAGTTTGGGGATGCCCATGTAAAAAGAAGGGATGTAAGTTAAGGCATGCAAAATTTGGTGACTTTGGAGTCTAATTCCTTTAATTCGTGATATCATCTCCTCCAGCACCTTTGGTGTCTTAAACAAAAAAATACCTTAAAAATCTTAATCATGCTTAAGAAGAGAAAGTTCCTTTCCAGGAATTTGTCACCGAGTTCCTTATTTGAAGTCACAAGTACTCAAACCTAAGTCAGAATTTATATTTACTAAAATAAAGTCTATACATGGGTGACTGCTATGTGAGCACCTAAGTATCCATTTGATATTTAATACCTCTTCAAAGATTTAGAGCAGGATGAGGATGATTGGACTGCCACAAACTTCTCTGTTGTTCTGAACAAAAAAGAAGAAAAGGGACTCATCCATTAATCAACCTGTGCTCTAATGACCTAATGGATCCCTAAAATGAATGGGAATTTTGCTATTCACTACAGTGAAAGGTGGGTCTAACCTGTAGGTTCTCTTATAGTAGAGCCTGGATGTAGCTTTAAAATGTTATATAAAGTGGCTAATTGATCTAATATTGGTCTAATAATATTAGACCATCTTCCTGCGGGATATATCTATTGTTTCTCTCCCTTTTTCTGCTCTTACGCTTTTGGCAGTCTTGATTTTTATAGATTGTAGTATCTCCCAAGCAGTGGCTACTTCCTTACTTATTTCTGCCTGCATAGTAACGTGGCACGTTTTATGGAATATAACCCAAGCAATAGAAAATAGCAATTTCTGGAATGATGACAGGTTTTCAATTAGATAGTAGATGTCTTTGAAATCCTTAATATGACAGTAGATTACATATAGGAAAACGAAGTATATGTCAAACTTTTTTTGAGATCTACAGCTAAAAAAAGGCACATAGATTCCAGTTCAAGGAAGGCACCTAAGCAGAGCCAAGGAGATTAAATACCTTTGGTGACTCCAGGCTGCAGGAACTGCCTGATCAGTATAGGGCACAGGGCCTCATTAATCCATGAATTTTGCAAGTGTAAGATGAAGACTGATTCCTATCTGCAAGGGCTTGCATGCTAAGCGCAGGACAGTAAGACAAGGAGTAAAACAAGACATAGTCTGCACCACACTGGCCTGTCTCAGGGGACACTGATTTGAAATCTGTTTTAGAATGACACAGACACAATCCTTGTTTGGAAGATGCTGTTTCATCAGGAGTTTCCATTTATGGGCATCCCCATTCAGAGGCATTTGTTGCCTCTTATACAGAAATTTTCTAAACGTGAAAAAAAGCTAGAATGAAATGGAAGAATGAACTGCTGGAGCTATTAAAACCCCAAATGGGTGAGTGAAGATTGTGATTCTTTTCCAACAGCAGCCATAAAACCTCACTGAGTTCTGGTCCTTCTATGCTACTTCCATCTCCCATTAAATCTGATGCTTCATTTTCAATTTAGAAATGCTTCCAGTTAGTAAGGAACAACTTTTAATCAACACGGTGAAGCTGCAAAAAGTCAATCACTTCCTTTCAGCTGTTTTCTGGAGTGGAGCTTCCAGTGCTTCCACGGACTTGTGGAGGTAATTTGAAAGGGAGAGTTCGGAGGCAGGAACTGGAGGAGACTCTTCAGAGTGAAGAACCAACTGCACTGACAAAAATGACACAGAGTCTTGTAATATAACACATCTGAATTCTCAAATGTAAGTTGGCATGAATGGACCTGTTTTAAGTGACTGGCTTAGATGCTTCTTTTAAAGTTATCAGTGAAAGAGAGGTTATAACTACAGTTTAACTTGCATGCTCTGAGTTGCCCTCCCCAGCTGTCTGCTTCCTTTTTTTCCTGAATATTTCAGTCTAGGCTTTAAACTCAGCATCTCAGTCCACCACTGAAAGCTGTATCTGGTAATATTTTTATTGACTTGAATGAAATCACTAGATTTGTTCAACTGTTAAAAGTTAGGCAGGTGCAGAACTGAAGGCAGAACTTTGAGAATGTGGTTTTACTTCATGCTTTCAGGGATCATGGTTTTCTTACAAAGTGCAAACACAGCTTAGGAAAGCAACAGTTTTGCAAGTGCTTTAAATATTTTATACAGCAGCAATATTTATAATTGAGCCATTGAGTGACCTTGAGTGAGTGACCAAGTGGACAGGCCATGGCAATCACAGACCATTTCAGGGAGAACACATGCAGACATGTCCTCATAAAAAGCAATGATGTTGCTGTATTTAATTACTAAATTTCAGAATTTTGATATGAAGTTATAAAAAGTCTGGATGGCAAGTAGATCATTGTTCTTTTCAGCTCCACAGGGAGCCACCGTGAACATCTGCAGGATACTACCTCCCACCAGGCAAAACAAGGCAGGTAATGATGAGAACACACATGAGAATAATTACACCAAAAACAATTTCAGAAACACAACGAGGGAAAATACCAGAAGGCTTGATAGACCTGAAGTGTGAGATTCCAGCGTCCATGAGGAAATCTGCAGAGTTCCTGTGCATATTATGGAGTTATATGACAGTTTTGCCAATAAGCTAGGATAGAATATGGCCCAAAGACTGTGCTGTGAAAGGTGTTGGAGATGAAGATTTCTGGCAAGAACTCCAGAGTAAGATACTAGGAGTATGCTGTCTCTGAGGAAGGATTATCGTCCTTTTTTTCAGAGAAAGAAAACACTGGAAATTTTTCTGACCTGTTAAAAGCTGAGTAATAGGTTTCGAAGCCTTTCATTCTTCCAACGAAGGACTGCTTCCCCATTGCTTTGCAAAGTCACTTACAGCTTAGGCTGGATGTGAAACACAATGATTGACTTCAATTTATTGCTGAATTACAGTAAGTACAGTGTAATGCAGAAACAGTTCTGGCAACTGTTTTGAGCACAGCTGAGGAAGATACCAGCAGAAAGCTGTTGACAGCGCTGTTGACATCTGATGCTTTTTGATGCCTTCTCTGTGATATGAATGACTCAACTTGCTACTTAGAGGAGAAGTACTGTCACAGTGACAACGTAAGCAAACACAGTTAACTTCTGTGCATCACTGGGAGTCAGCCGGTGTCATGAACTTTCAGAGGAGACCCAATGTACCTGGGAGAAGAAGACGATAAAGTCATATAATACATTTGAGAAGAACGTCTGTGTCCTACCATGATGCCTCTTCCACACACACCCCACTCCCATGAATGTTAACTGCTGGGGAAAATCAATGCCTGGGTACACAAAGGGATTTATGCTGCACTAAAGAAAATTAATTAGGATGGTAAGTTAGCAGCAGTGGCTAACAGTTACGTTGCATTAAGAGCCTTCTGCCCCCTGACTAGAAGTGAGCTGACTTGTATAATGGTTCTTCTGTAAACTGATCCTGTAAGCAGAACTGCCTTGAAATTCCCAGTTAAATCCCCATAATCAGAAAATGTTGACTAGCTGAAACTAAGGATTTCTCTTGAGAATATAAATATCAGTGTGAAAAATGGATATGATTTCTGGTCAAAATGTAAGTCCCTCCCGAACACACCTGAAAAGGAAGGGTCTTGCACATGACTGTACGTGAGGCTGAGATAGAAATGGAAATAATATGGCTGAGAAAGCAAAGATTTCTCCTACTTCCCTCATATTCCTGGTGGATGCTCTCACTACTGATCATTAGAAGAACGCAGCTGAGATTGTGTCAGCCTCTGGTTTCTCTTGAAATGTTTCAGGATGTTTTTCGTGGTATCGAAGGATCATTTTTTAAACTACTTGGGCAAGAAAGACTATTTACCACTTACATAATAACGATATCTCCTCTCCTAGGAGTCTGAAGAGTCAGTGTCATGAAGACTGCGTTATGTGTGGCCACAGGTACAACACATTTCAAGCACAGGCTTGAGGCTATGTTTGGGTCCAAACTTGCTCCACATCTTCACTGCACAGATGCAGGTAGCTATTCAGACATGAGCTAAAAGGTACCTGCCAGGCCCACTGAAGCAGAATCCTTGGACATAAGCGACCCATTAGTGAGGACACTGCCCTGTACCTACCCATACTCCAGACGGATTGCTGCAATGTGTTTCATCTGCCGTTGTAGTGATTTTGTGGAACTGTGCAGAACTTTCAGCAAAAACATTGTCATAGCCTACAGCAAGGATGTCCGGAAATTTTCTGCCACCTAATTTACGCTGCCTTACAATAAATGTGAATGTAACAGCTACCTCATGTTCTGTGGCATAACCACCTTGTTATTCCGCTGTGATCATGTGGTAACAGGGCCACAAAAGTACATAAAAGAGCACACCTTTAACACGGAATTTATCTCAAAACATGTTTTTTAAAGCTAGGTTTCTCCTTTGTGCTCTTTAAGCTCATAAAGAGAGGGATGATTTTCAAATGGGTTGTCAAAATAATAAAATTTATCCCCAAAATATTAATTCCAAGTTTCTTGGTATTTTAGTGAACATTGATGCACACTAAAGATTAATCTTCTAGGTATCATACGGGATATGAAAAATTACTTTTCTGCTCACCTCTAGGAGGAAAATGCTGAAATGAACCTGTTTCTCCCTTTTTTAACTCCTGTCTTGGTTTCCTGACTGCCATTCTCCTATACATAAAAATCTAAGATCGAAGGTTATTTGATAGCTAGGCATACATTTTTTGTGTTTGATAGGCTTTGATGGATTATTTTTCAACTACAGGCAAGATCACTTTCATTTGTCTGTGAAATTTTAATCATATGAGAAGAGACAATTGGCATTATTATGCAATACTCCCACTTCTTACTGTGACTGATAAGAAAAAGGAATTAAAACCTCCAGAACAATCTTCCCTTCGTAAACTTGCTTCTTGTGCATCTGATTAACATGTTAGTGCTAATTAATGACACAACCCAGCATGATGCATGGGAAATTAGCAGAATAATTCTAACAATATTAAAAAATACACCGAAAATATATCTCACTGTATGTAGATACTTGTGTAACATATAAATGCAACATGATCACAAATTCTAAGGTATCACATTTGAAAAATTGAAGCTTTATATGCAGCAAACCTGGCTTGTTTGAAAAAATGCACTTTGCACATATGTTAAAGTAAGAAAATTGTACTGAAGACATATGACACGCTACAGAGAATAAAGCAATCATTCATAAAAATCCACTTAGAATAACAACATGTATAATGGCTCCTAATTTATTCCAAGAGAATTTGAGCCATATGGCCCATATTACTACATTAATGTACTGTATCTGTAAAATATACTTGCTTAAGCTTATGTTATATATGTAGCATATACTAGAGGAAACATCTTTAAGCAACAATGGGCAGTCTCAAAAAACAGTAAATTGGCAAAACCATTAAAAAATACAGGGGCCTTAATAAAAGGTAAGTATGTGGCCCAAAATGGAAACTGCTTCAAAATGTCTTTTAATCACCCTGGAAACTCAAATCTGCATCTGAATTTTAAAGCTCAGCTATTTCTCAGCTGCAGGACATGAAACACCTCACACTGCATCTAAAAAGTATGTGAGAATGGCAGATAATGTAGACCAGACCAATGAGTTCTAGTTATTTAATATGAGACAATTTAAGAAATTGCCATTCCCAGCTGTCTGCCCTGCTCCTTCTGCCAGAAATTACTGCCCCTAACGCAAATGGCAAAATAGGTGGTCCATGTGCTTCTCAGCAAAAACATGGTACTTGCATGAGTGCTTGAGAACATTACAGTGTCTGAGGGCTCTGCTTCATCGTCCCTTTTGCATTTATCAGTGGAGGCTATTGGAGGAAGGAAGGTGGGTTACTACTTCTAGCTGTGGAGATAGGTCATTTTGCTCATGAATAATAGGCTGCAGAAGAAGTGAATGCAGGAATCGCCTCATAAATCTGAGTGTAGTAGACTGCCAACACCTTCCTGTGGATCCATCCCACCAGCAAACTGTATTGCAATGGCTGCAGTGTATTGACTACCTAGAGTAGGTGATGTGCCATAATAAGGTTTTCCTGGGCTTAAAAGACTACGCTTCTTTTAAAAATCCTGCTCATCACAAACTTCTTCAAGCGAACTACTTTGAGAGCTGGAATTTGCCCTTCGATACTTAAAAATGAATTTAACAGACAATTAAATTCATGGGCATGATTGTCAGGTGCTGAGTGGTCTGGTGGCTCCCTGGGGGCTTGGAGCAGTGGGGGCTCCCTTGGGTGGTGGGGCAGGACCTGGCAGCCAAGACCAGTCCCACCACCCCAGTCAGGGAGCAGAGCAGGCAGAGGAACAGTCCCAGCCCGGGGCATGGACATGGGGACAGGGATGGGCTAAGGACCATGGTTGAGTTTGGCTCCCCAGGGCCCACAGCCAGGCTGTGGGGAGCTGGAGACCAACATCCTATGGCATCACTGTGGGGTGCTGGGGGGCTGAAACAGGGTCCTGGGCCATGGGCAGGGTGGGGAGTCCATGGCCTTTCAATTTTCATTAAGGTTCAGCTTTAAATTTCCTTGCCAGATAAAGAATTATTTCCATACATATCTAAGAGCAGCACAGACTAGGAATCATTCCCAGTCAAGCTTGTCTCAGATTTTAGATGACTTGGGAAATAAAACCTGAATGCTTCTGAAGTCTTTGATAGGAGCCAAGCTCTTCGCCGTTGTAGATCTGCACAGGCTGAGCAACAATGCATCACGAACTCCAATCTACAGCATGGCATTCTCATTCACAATCAAGCCTGATAAAGACACTCTCTGTTGCAAAAATGGCAGCAGCTTAGAACACTCACAAAGTGGAAGACATGAGTCAATTCTCAGTCCTCCTTGGTCTTGTGCCCCACTGCAGTGTTCAAAGCAGGAGGCTACAGAACAGGTTTCATACGGACACTGGGAACTTCTTTGGAAGCTGTGCCAAAATGCTACAGTCCTGGTGCCAGAAGGATGGCAAAAAAAGAAAGAACATAATTTAGTAGCTCAGTTGTCAGGCTGCTCAACAGAGGTTGGAAAGAGTGTGGTCTGGTTCCCATTTCTCAGGCGGTTGAGGGATTTGGCATTCAGGCGAGATTTGGATGTTTGGTGTCCACTGCCAGAGTGACTAGAGTGCTCAAACTCAAGAGTGCATGGCACCCAGCAGAGGACCCTTCCTGATACTCCTTCTGAGAGGAAGAGTAGGAGCCAAATGTAGATATTCTGAGTCCTCTGGATCCACGCATCGAAGCATGGATTCACCCCACTGCACACTGAGCACTGCAGTGAGGAAATCACATACAGGAGCTTAACAGTCCTCCGGGGGTCATTCAAATGTTCAGTCAGATGAAACCTATCTCGCTTGGCTGACAACAAAAAACAGCGAAGATAAATAGGTTTCTAAATTAGGAGCCTCAGCTTGCTACCTAAAATTAAGATGAATCTGAATCCCAACCCTGAGATACTGAAATGCTTAAATTAGAAGTATTTAATGAGGTGCTCTGATCTCTCCCTTAGACTTTCAGTACCTCAGTTTTTCACCTGTAAAATAGGGATAATGCTATTCTGTCTTACAAAAAAATGTTGAAGTAAGTTCAAGGAGCAAAGATCGTAGCATTAGCTTCCTCAGCTGAATAAGAGAAGTGAGCACAGCTCTGCAGAAGATGACAGTCAAATACTTCTAAGAAAGAAAAAAATAAAGCTGAAAGAAAATACTTGAAATGAACACAGGTTTCTTACTGATATTCTTTCTTCAAAAAAAAAAGCGGACTTCAGCAAGCACAGAAAGTTTTGATTCTTCTTAGTTTATGATCTATGTTCCAGGGGAAGCTGCAAAACACTTCTGTTCATTCTCAGTCTTAATCAGGAATCTTTAACTCAGAGTTTTGGAGATACACATTTTTGACACTTACATGATAACTGCAGCATTATGTTTTGGGCCTTTTTATGCTCAACTGTTTTCATTGATACTGGTGCTCATTTTTATACACCAGTGTTTCACTCTTCCCTCCCTCTTTTTTAACAACAGGTGACTTTGCTTAATGTTTTCCAATATTCAATTACAAAATACTCATGATCAACTGACTCATTTTAAATGACATGCATTTTCCATGGATGTGTTCTCACAGCTTTACAGCTACAGAACATTGTGACCCAGGATGGAAAATAGCTGGAGGAGGTTTGGCTACAAAAATTGTTCTGTAGAAGTTACGACTTGAGGACAACAGAAAAAAATTTACATTGAACCATTACAAAGTGTTTAGAGGAATAAGGAAAAAAAAGAGAGCAATTGGGAGCTGATGAAAGAGTACCTGCAAGTAACTTCAATTGTCATCTCAGTCATTTTGATTGTGAATTTGTAATTTAAAATGTAAAAAAAAAAAAAAAAAAGAGAAACAAGAAACTTTGCTAAGGAAGACTGAATTTAATTACATATTCATAAGCACATCTCAGCATTTTTTTTACAAGTAAAAGCCTTCACTGCTTCTTCTCTGACTTGTTACATGGGGATGAAGTTCTGGTCTGTGACAGAGCACTTCCAGGGGTAGGTAGGTTCCACTCACATGGGCTGAATTATAGGATAAAATTCCGAGGAAACTGTCAGACAAAATGTAATAGCAATAGAGAGTACTTGTGAATTTAAATATTTGTATGTGGCTTTGTAGTTCACAGAATGAAAATCTGAATAATGAGAAGGTGAACATGCAGAACTTCTCCTCATTCGTGATTTACATGTATGGAGATAGTCTTTGGGTATTGTGAAAACATTTTTTCAAGCAAGTCATTTGAATTATTTTTTCTTAGGCAATTTTAGTAAAAGAATCTATTATTTTTAATCTCCAGAACACAGAGTCTTTTTTGTGATTTAAAGATTTGCATTCAACATATAATCAGTCTTAGTTCTGATTTTGGTCTTTAGAGATAAAGTTAAATGAGCATTAATGAAAGCCAATGAATTCAAACTGTTAAATAGAAGATGGCTGTAAAGCTGGTAAGTGAAAAAAGTATGTATATGTATAGAAACATATTAGTAAGAAGACATAATTAATGATTTTTTTAGAAATTAATTTATTTTGAATTCTTATCTAACATCAACAAAACACATTTTCAGAAAATTAGCACTTTATTCCATGAAAACTACCGTTTATTCAGAAAATATTAATTTTACATTTGTTTTTCACTGGTTATATTTACAGATATTTTGCATTAGCAATACTGAAGGTTTTGAAAGGACAGAAAGCTTCACTAGAAGATTCTTGAGGTGTTTCCCATTCCCTAGAGATATCTATTAGTATTTCCCAGGGCTGGAGCACCTCTCCTGTGAAGACAGGCTGAGAGAGTTGGGCTTGTTCAGCCTGGAGAAAAGAAGGCTCCAGGGAGACCTGTAATAATTCAAGGGGGCCTACAGGAAAGCTGGAGAGGGACTGTTTATCTGGGAGTGTAGTGATAGGACAGCGGCGATGTCTTTAAGCTGAAGGAGGGGAGATTTAGATTAGATATTAGGAAGAAATTCTTCCCTGTGAGGGTGGTGAGGCCCTGGCACAGGTTGCCCAGAGAAGCTGTGGAGGCCCCATCCCTGGCAGTGTTCAAGGCCAGGTTGGATGGGGCTTTGGGCAACGTGGTCTAGTGGAGGGTGTCCCTGCCCATGGCAGGGGGGTTGGAAGTAGACATCTCTTCCAACCTAAACCAGTCTGTGATTCTATGATTGTACATCATATAGCTGACCCTTTCAGCCTTCCTTCCAAATTCCTTCTTAACATAAGCCTGAACAGGGTGTGGCTGCATTTACGTGGCCTATATTGAATACCCTATTGCTATCTTTCACACTCATTTTGACAAAAGTTATTATCATCGTTCACTGGAAGTTTGAACTCTTCACTAACTTTTTTGGAAATTTTTGTCTCACTAGTTTGATGATTAGGATTCATCCAACTTGGCTTTTATTTTCAGTATATGGCATGTCCTGTTTGAGCTTGTTGTTATCTGTTGTCTATAACTCCTCTTCAGTCAATGCAAAAAGGAGGCATCTCAAAAAGGCAACTATGCATATTTATCTTAGATACATATTATGGAATGGGATGGACACTAGAGAAGTTTATCTTTCTCAGCACATGATAGCTTGTACCAGGTGACGTAAGCAATATAAATTCCTGTCCATTTTAAGATCCAAAATTCCAGGCCTGAACTGATGAAAGAAAGAGGTCACCTTTACAGCTAAATGAGTTCCAAAGAGTTTCTTTTAAAATAATTAGGGTTAGGCATATATATGACAGCGAGACAATAGTCTTCACAACAGTTAATTTAGCTAAAGTTTCCTTGATTTGTTTTTTCAGTTTGGAAATTTTACTTGCAATCAAAGGGCAGGGCTATGCCGTGAGACAGTGTTCTGCTTGGGCCTTTTTAATTAAATGGCTCGTTCCATAAAACACAAACACTTTACATAGAAATAAGTTAATCTAGTACACCTAATTAAGCATTATATATTGGAGCCACGCATCAGTGATTTGAGTTATATCAATGGACCATTTCATTTATCGAGGCTGACAGCACAAGTTCTTAAATACAATGATAAATGACTTCCCTTCAAGGGAATGATACTTCACCTTGGCAGTTCACTCTCTTTTTTAATGCTTTAGAGACAGCTAGGAGTAATCAGTTCGTAAGCATCCTAAACATGCACTCTTCCATTTGGTTACTTTCTGTAGTTTATCTACCTCACTAAACTCTTCAGGGTTATCTGGAGGTAACCATACTTTCCCTTCCAGTCTAGTCTTTACAGTAAGAATCTATTAAGGAGCACATTTGTATTACCATTCCTATAACCATCATGTCTGTTACCAAGTAATTTTGAAGACAAAAAGCAACTCTGACTCTGTTAGACACGCAACTAGCTCTATTTAATGTTGATGAGTTGCACATCTTAGGACAGAGTGGAATTTATTTTACCCCCTAAATAGTGCTGAAGAAACGTTTCTCCTCTTTCACTGTCTTTGATAATACAGAAGGATGTAGTTCTGCCTGAACTCATTGAATTCAGCAAAATAAAACATAAATCTTGTTGATAAAAAGCAAGGTATTGTAGCTCACTTAAAGGAACTTTTTTTTATAAAATCCAGCAAATAATGTCTTATTCATATTTTTCATTTAACTTCATTTTTTTCCCCTGCAAAGAATGCTTCCACTTTCCATGAAGGTGCTAACTTTCACAAAAGACCTAAATATGAAGCTACTCTTCACAGCTGGTATTTGATGGAAGCTGTAATTTTTTTGCTGCATATTTTTATTTTTCTTCATAGGCTGTACCTTTGGCCAGGCTATGTAATCTCAGATAACTGGATACAAGTTATTATACCTTGTCTCACTGAAGAATAAGCAAAGTAAATGCCTGGCTTAGGAAAGACTTGAAAAAGCTGTTTACTGTCTCTTTACAGTATTTAGGACTGCTATCTCTACAATTGTTTTAGAAAATTCTCTGGCTTCTCTTATCATTAAAATTAGTTTTATCCTCTTGCAAATCAAATTCCTCTTATCTGGAGTTGTTCTATAATAAGAGCTCTCAATGTTCTCAAACTGATTGTGTAAATACGTGCCTGGCTTACTCAAGCTGTCTGAACACTTGCCTTGTTTTAGCTAAGATGCTCTGGTTGTCCCAGGATGTCCCATCTGTTTCAGAAGGACATGCATCTCCCTTAAACCTTGCTTTATATCCATTAGCTCTTGGCAGAGGTCTCAGAACTGTTGGGCACCTCAAATGGCACTAGATGCCTATGTTCAGGCAAGGGAACTGAGCTCTAGTATTCTTCTGTGTGGAGGTTTACCCCTGAAATATTTAGAAGTACTGTCAGAAATGTAGTACTTTCTACACTGAGGATTGCAGACAAGGGCTGTGTTTATGTACTTTGTGCTTTTGCCCGCTTGAGCTGTCTGCTGATGTGCTGAGGTCCAGACAGGTATTAATAAAAGAAACTGTCCTCTGTAGTACGCGTGCGTTGCTGCTTGACTGTGAGACAAAGACAATCTCCAAGAGACTATCAGTTTCTAGACAAAGCTAGTCTGCATCCACTTATTTCAGGAAAGAGCTTAATCAATCATCAAAACCACAGACTCAGGCACGGAGCTTCCCAGTACTGATAGAAACAAGCCCTGGTTCCTCTTAGGCCGTATGGAAGTCGGGCAGGATACTCAGTTTCATATACGATTAGCAATCCCTACTTTCTTAACTTCCTTGCCTTTCAATGGGAATAGACAGCAAGAGAAGTGGCACTCTTACAGCTGCTCCCACTGGAGATTAACAGGGTATTCCAGTGTGATGCAGCTTTGTCCTCAGTGGCATACTGGGGACCTGCTCCCCTGATTATTTAAAATGAATCTGTAACCACTGTCACAACTCTACCACTTCGTGGTGAACTACTGCACTGGGTCTGGTTGCGATGGAGTTTTCTTTATAGCAGCACAGAGTTGTGCTTTCGGCTGGTGGCCAAAACAGCGCTGGTAACACACCCATGTTCTAGGTGTTGCTGAGCAGCACTTGCACAGTGACAAGGCCCTTTCTCTAACTCTGCCCCCTCAGTGAGTTGTCTGGGGATGGGCAAGAGATGGGGAGGGGACACAGCTGGGACAGATGACCCAAACTGACCAATGAGATAATCCATACCATATAACACCATGCTCAGCAGTGAAACTTAGGCATAGGAGAGGCAAATTTCTCCAAAAGTGGTGGGGGGATGGTTGGACTAGATGATCCTTGAGGTCTCTTCCAACCTTAATGATTCTGTGATTCTGTGGTTCATTGCTTAGAGACTTGCTGGGCATCAGCCTGCTAAGGGGAGGTGATGCCTTTCAATCACTCGGGGGGTGTGTGTTTTGGCTTTCTCTTTTGGTTTGTGGTGATTGTTTTTGTCCTTCTTTCCTTTCCTTCACTCACTGATCTGTCTCTGCCTCAGTACATGAGTTTTTCTCACTTTTGCCCTTCTGATTCTCTCCTCCATCCTACTGAGAGTGAGAGCGTGACTGGGTAGGGGCTTAGCTGCTGGCCAGGGTCAACCCACTGTTCCATGTAGCTCCTTGCCAGGCTAGTTCATCGCTCTAGGCACATTAGGGAGGCAAACACAGCCTCTGAGTCTGCAGCAGAAATTAAGTCAGCCATACATTAAGAGCGTGCATACTCTCCTGTGCTAACAGTGGAGGCTGGAGGAACACATGCAACTTTTTGGTTCCTTTTGTCTGCGTTTCTAAGTAGAATATAGAAAACAGAATATGGAAATACACAATTCCTTCAGCACAAGGCCAGGAAAATTACCTGTACTGTTGCCCACAAAAACTCCCAGGAGCCCTAGCTCAGAACTGTGCAGGGAGTTAAAGCATAGCTGGAAAGTATCTTAAAAGTCTAAACAGCTTCTAGAGTTGCTCCAAAAAAACTTTATCTATTTCATCCCACAAAACAACCCAGAATAAAAGCACATCGAGTTTAGAATTATCTTCACATTTTTTCTCTTTAGGCTGTCTTGTGTTTGAAAAGGAGGTGGAGTACAGTTTAACATTTCCAGAATTATTCCAGCTTTCAACAGAAATATGTATGGAGGAGTTACATTTATGCTCTGAGAATATCAAGAGAGTGAACTTGCTCCAGATGGACAGTGGGACCAGTGGCCCCAGGACAGGTGGTACTGACATAGTAGTGAAGACGATTAGCTCTGCTAAGGAGTGCATTAGGTCAGGAGCAGATATGTGCTAATGGAGGTATACTGACTTCAAAACCTGGGCTGGGATTTCTCTGCAGCTCCTCTCTGCCTTACAAGGTCAGGTCTCTTGGAATCATGGTCCACCACCTGCTGCAGGCATGTCCTTAGCTAACCAGGAACTGCTAGTCTATGTGCAGGAACACTTGCAGGCAAGTTTGAAATAATTACACCAAGGCCATGTAAATTTTAACATACTATAGACTTCGTGCATATTTTTTATTCTGCTGTAGTGCCTTGAAAGTGTGGCTGGGACTGTAATACAGTATTCTGAAATGGAGTGAGAAATGTGCACAGCAGAACACTCTCTGTACGCATGTTACAAAAAATTCCTCTAAGGAAGAGATAATAAATGATACCCAAGTAGTATGGCCTCCTGAGGATAGTGTTATATCCATACACACACATCCACTATATATGCATTAGAGTTTGAGAGATCTTCCAAGATTTGTTATCTTAAATTAGACCATGGCTACCATGCGCGATTGGCAAGTATCTGATGTGTGAAATCAGCCGTCTGCAAGATCTAAGAGAAAAGGAAAGCTGAGACAAATTGAGCTCTGTTGGCCTCTCTAGTCTGATTAGTCTATGCTGTCACTTGAAGTGAAGCTGGATCTTTGGATGTCATTCTTCTGTTGTCTTACATGGTGACGTTAGATATTTCTGCTTGTTCCCATTAGTGCTTCCTTGGAGTCATAATTAATTTATATTAGCAAAGACAATTTCCATTTGCTATGACAGTTCTTCAGCTCCCTCAGGCTTCTCAAATAATAATAAATTATCTAAATAAGAGGCATTACTTCACTTCTGCTCCAAAGTTTCACATTGTGAGGGTCCCTAAACCTATCCAGTAAGGCATGTTTAACAGATTGGAATTCAAATGGCCTCCTAGTCCTCACCCATATTCCTAATGTGGCTTAACTTCAGTGGCTTTTTTTTCCTTGCAGTCATGTGCCAATCCACTGATCATAATGAGTTATATTTGGAGACCTACACATGCTCTTGCTGAGAGGATTAAAAGAATGAATTTATAGCTTCCCAGTTGGATGGAAGATTCCATTTTTCATACTTGTGTGCACACAAATGATCAAAAGAAAAAACATGGTTTGTCCTCTTGACTATAGTCAAGTTCAATGATTACTGTCCCAAATCCATTCAGTCAAATGCTGAACTCATTTTATTTAGCATAATTGCTCCATCATTCATAGCTCATCTTACATAGCTAATAAATGGTTCCTTGTCAGCAGAAAAAGTGAGGGAAAATGACAATTGTTGGTTGGAAACATTTTGTTGATCTTGCATTTGGGGTTTAACCCGAGCGTTGAAATTATTTTTTCTTAACTGTGCAATATTGGAAGCCCTGCATGCATGGACGGATTCATGTCACGCTCCACCACTGTTGGCTACTGTCAATAATTGCTACCATTTTATTTTCTGACAAACCCTTCATTAAGGATTGTGGTTTGGCAGCTCTGTGAAATAAGCTTGAGAGTCTTGCACTCTCTTATCTCTCATTTCTGCAGAGATAAGTGTCCACTTTTCCAGAACCCAAACTACTGCAGCAGCTGGAGTGATTAATAAGCTTGATGAAAGTCTCTCAACAAGCTAATGAGTGGAATAACCTCAGGGAACCAAGGATTTGCCTGCTCTGCAAAATGGATGTATGACGGTGGCAACAACAGCAATCCTAGTTGTATTGTACCTTACATAGATGACAATGGTTGTGATTACAGATAGTGGAGATGTTTTGGTGTATGAGGCATCTTTTGCCTCATTTACACGCTGGAGAATGAAGGGATTGACAGCAGCCCTGCAGAGAAGGACTTGGAGGTACTGGTGGATAAAAAGCTGGACATGACCTGCAGTGTGTGCTTGCAGCCCAGAAAGCCAACCATGTCCTGGGCTGCATGAAAAGCAGTGTGACCAGCAAGGTCGAGAGAGTTGATTTTGCCCCTCTACTCCCCTCTCATGAGACCCCACCTGCAGTACTGCATCCAGCTCTGCAGTTCACAGCACAGGAAAGACATGGAGCTGCTGGAGTGAGTGCAGAGAAAGCCACAAAGTTGATCAGAGGGCTGGTGCACCTCTCCTATGAGGACAGGCTGAGGGAGTAGGGCTTGTTCANTGAGGGAGTTGGGCTTGTTCAGCCTGGAGAAGAGAAGACTCCAGGGACACCTAATTTTGGCCTTCCAGTACCTAAAGGGGGCCTATAAGAAAGATGCAGACAGACTTTTTAGTAGGGCCTGTAGTGATAGGACACAGGGTAATCGTTTTAAACCAAAAGAGGGTTGATTCAGACTAGGTACAAGGAGGAGTTTTTTTACAATGAGGGTGGTGAAACACTGAAACAGGTTGCCCAGAGAGGTGGTAGATGCCCCATCCCTGGAAACACTCAAGGTCAGGCTGGACAGGGCTCTGAGCAACTTGACCTAGTTGAAGATGTCCCTGCTCATTTCAGGAGGGTCGGGCTAGATGACCTTTAAAGGTCCCTTCCAACCCAAACCATTCTATGATTTAATAATTCTTGCAGTCTTTTCAGCCTCCTGTTCCTAGAATCAGGAACATCAGCACTTGTAGGTTTATACAGCCTGCATCAAAACCTGCGCTCCACATCTCCACTGCTGTTATTATCTCTCCTACTTTAAGGATGAATAGACACTGCAGACAAAGTCTACCCTGACTTGCCAATATCTTCTGATAGGATTACAGAAATTCTCCAGTGTTTCAGCTTTACTCCTGATGGATGTATCATCCACCTGACCATTTCCATTCAGCTCTCTCACAAGCTAAGTAAACTGGCAGCTGAGGTTCTTTGCAGTGATTCTCTGGGAAGCCAGTCCTTCTGCCTCCAGCTGTGCACACACATGGAAGGCCAGAAAACAAAGATATGTATGTGCAATAATTACGGATGGAGGAAGAGATGATGACAATACAAGTAATGAAATTTCAGTGCATAGTGGATCCATGGAACATGAAACATTTATAGGTATAAACAGCAGGGGAAGATTTATATAAGTAGAGCTTGGTCTCCTCTATAGTTTTTATAGTTATTCGAGCAGGACAGACAGACTTGTGTTTTAAATGGGGACAGAAGATTCAATGCTGTTTTGTTTTATGTCAGGCAACAAATGCTTGTCCACTCCATGCTTGCCTTTGCGTCAAGTCGCGGTAACGTCAATAGTATAGAGCCATACTCTGTATGAGATGTGCTTATGTAAGATGGATCGTGTACCACAGCTTTCAGACAGGGAGAGACGCTTACTTTTGCATGAGGTGCAACATCACAACTTTCTCTGATATGGATCTTGACATCTGTCTCTAAAGTTCACCACACAGGAAAGGAAGTCTCTGCCATGGGGAAAATGAATTTACCATAACATGAAAGTAGGAGCTCAGCGCTAGAGGAGTTGTTTAAAACTCCTTCAACTTCCCATCCCATCTCAACCCTACACAGCTGCATTAGCCCAGGTTTTCAGCTGTTCAGAGATTTCTGAGAAGTGCAGACACCTGCACTGAAAAATGCCAGTGTTTCAACTCTAGAAGTTCAAATATCATTAATTTGATTACAGATAAAACTGACAAGCTTGGATTAAAAATAATGAGAAAATATTTGCTGTATTAGTTTTCTACCTTGCAGTTTTTGTAGTTTCAGAGTTCACTTTTGTCAACTCTTCCAACTGGACTTGAAACAGGGCTGGGGATTTTGCCGAGTCTTTTATTTTTTCTGAACTAAAAAATATAACCAGCGTTTCAAGGACCTGGGGTTTTAAATAAATGTCCAGAAGTCACAAGGGTTAAAATAAAATAACTAAAAATGGGCAGCTTGGGACAACACAACGTAAAATATGAACAAGTTCAAAAAGGTCTTGTCCCAAATTCATAGAAGGAGAAGAATGGGGTAAAAAATACAAGGGTGCCAATGATAAGAAAGCATAGTTACTTAGGAAGGAGACAAAAGCAAACTTGGGTTAACCAAGGACAAATCTTGATTTTAATAACTCTGAATGCTCTGCAGGAACCTCGTTCCTGCTGCACCCTTGAATGAATCAGATCTAAATTGCTCATCCTTTCCCATACCTGCCTGTCAAAGTCTGCTTCTTCAACTGCAGCCACTGCTGTGTGATTCTCCCCCCGTGGTACCCTCCAAGCTGTGCCTCCCCATTGTTCTTGCAGAAACTCATTTGTTTTCCAAAATCTTGTCTGTGGTAGGGTGCTTCTGGTCCCTCATCTCACTGAGCTGACAAGGAATTATTACATATTATTAATGTTGCTAGTTAAGGGTTACACAGATAACACGATGTGTATTTCCCTTGTCTCCCTATATTTGAATGCATATACAAGATTTTCATACATATACATAAAAATGCATCTGGTAATCTATCTAGCTCTAGCTATCTTTACCTATTGTGATGGTTGGAGGCTCAAATCAATAAAACAAAAAAATAACTATGTAAGTAGTGTATAGCAGCAAATATACATTAATATCCATTGTCATAATGTCTTTAATGGAAACTGCAGTACATGAGGACATTTACATCCAAGAGTTAATTATGACAACATAGACCAGTAGCAAGACTTCAGAAGACGGTGTTATTCTCATACTTCTTGAAAGTGGGAAAACAAACAATAATGAAAAGTTAGGAGAGTGGTATAAAATATTAGTCTTCATTAGTTCACTCTTTTTTCCTCATTCCAGAACCTGGTATGAAAACACAAAAACTTTGAGAAACTTTAAAAAATATAAATCTCTATATGCTGCATTTGGTCAGATGAATCTGTATTTACATGTCCAAGCTCCGCATTTCTAAGCCTTACAAAATATTTCTAACTTTTACAAAATTAGCTTTCTTTTTACTTTACAAAGGAGCAGTACTGATACATCATATTTTTTCATCAGTTCATTTGTTTCAGAAATACTGTAGCAGGCAAAGTACACGTTAAGTGCTATAATGTGCAAAATCAGGTAATTTGTAGGTATATTTATCTATGTATACATGTTGTTATTAAAAGAGTTTTTAAAAGTATATTTACTTGGTTTATAAGAACGTATAAAGACACTTCTGTGTGCATATTGTTATATACAATTGAAGAATTAAATAGTTTCAAGAATTAAGTAACAATTGCACATATTCTAATTTTGCTCCTAAAAACCTTTCTTTTTAAATGAAGTTATTTTTCAATAAATCTTGCAGCTGCAGGGAAGCCAAGTGGTACAAATCTAAAGCTGTGCCAATTCTAAAAAAAGGGGAAAGGGGAAGGCACAGGGAATTGCAGGCTCATCAGTCTCAAATTTAGCCCAGGCAAAACAATGGAACAGACATTCTAACTGATGGCAAGAAATATGGAATTACGGAAAATAGATTTCCTCTACCTTGATGCCTGTTTAGATTAAAATGCTAATCAGATTGATGCAGATAATAGTCTTTATGTAATAAACTGTACACAGATTTTCCTTTCAATTTTACTTGCTGTTACAGAACTAGTTATTAAGGTGCAGTAGGTAGCCCGCAGTAAATGGATGGGATACGTTCTGGCCATAGGGGTCACGCGGTAGTCCAGAGGAGTTATGCAGGGCTTGGTTCTTCTCTCTTTCACAGAGCAATGGTTTCAGCCGTGTGCTACATAAATAAATAATAAAACCCCATACAATTATTACCAGTCCATATGGAGGAAACAGAAAGATTGAAGGAATTATAAATAATGAATGAGATGGAGAGCTGTGCGGTTCCTTTGGTAAGTAGGGCATAAGTAAAGGCTTTTTACACGGAGAGGGAAAATTCTGAGGCAGGATCAAAGAGTGAAAGCTGCGCTACTCCAGGGGGGCTCTACCCCTGGAGCAGTGATTCTGAGAGACCCATGGATGCGTATTTCCCCCCTCATGTTCAGGCATCCCCTCCAACTCATCTCACAGTGGGTCTCTAGTAGTTTCCCTACCCAGAGGCTGCACACAAGGCACCTTTACCACCGGGAGGTAAGTGGTGGCAGTGGCAGCCTTACTGCGGCAGGCACGGCTGTGACAAGGCCCAGTGGCTGAAGATGGAAACGAAATCACAGAAAATGGGAATGAGACTCTCACTTTCAAAACAAAGTGTAACTAATCTTTGCAGCAACACTCCAGTGCTGGTGATGGGTTCTCTGACAAGTTTGAATTAAGACTGTTTGTAATTGAAACACTGAATTCGGTGAAAGAATTCCTCGGGGTCTATGCTGTATAGGAGGTCAGACTGACTTGTCACAGTGGTACTTCCTCACCTTATAAATATGAATGATAATACCCTCTACGTATTTCTTAAAGCCCTATATCTGGGAAACATGATTACATGGGATTTTCAGCTTCCCTTTAAAAAAAAAAACAATTGCATAAAACTAGAGCCAAGCTTAAGAAAGCAGAAGACAAATGGAGATAACGTTATACTGCTTATTTTTGAAGAAATCATATAACTTCTGAGCCAATCTTCAATTTTTTTTCTATGCATTTCTTGACAAACCACAAACACTCCCAGTTTTCTACTTCATGCATGGTGGCTCCCCCAGGCAGGAGTATTGATGTGTTTCTGCAAAGAACGTGTCAGAATGTGTCAGATTTATCTGCGGAAAAGCAAAACCCAGTGTTTTCAGACTTTCAGTGTAATAATTTCTTTCTTCAGTTCATATTAAAGAGCAAATGTATGAAATTATCAGGTCTTACTTTGCAGCTCTGCTTGATGATATCAGGCTATTCTCTTCCCACATTTCCTGTTACATTGGGGGATTGCCCTAAGTTAGCACTTGCTGCATAGTTACTGCACTCTTTGAAACTTTTTCTTGGAGTCATTTGGCAAAAGAATGAGGAGTTCTGGGCTGAGCAGCAGGTCCTTACAGGCTTGTTGGCAGCATAAATACTCCTCAAGCCTTTAGATTTAGTCGTCTTCTAAATATTACGCTATTGAAACTATAGAAATGAGTCCAACAATTAACTATACTATAACTGTAGGAAGAAACTTTTAAAGTGGAGGTAAAATCTACTGCAAGTGAAATCTGGGTCCTACCTCACTTAAAGGGGTCTTTGCTATAACATCAGCAAAGCTGGATATCACTCATTTTTTCACTATTTTTTATCTGGCATTGTCTGAGTTTCTCATGTACTGTGAAAGCTGGAACATTTCTTCTCCTGGAAAAATAGTGACTGCCCTTTCAAAGCTTGTGAATGGCCTCTCACTGGAGCAGCTCTGTGCAGCTCTGTCACAGCTCCTCTCTTTAACAATTAGCATTCAAAATAAATTTCTCAGAGAGGGTCAGCTCAGAAGCATCCCCGGTGTTTCTCTTCCCTTTTTTCAGCTTCCTTTTCCCCCTCAAAACGCAACAGGTAGGTGACTAATAGAAGAACACAGCCTTTGTGTTATATGTGTAAGGCCATTAATTTGAGTCCTAGAGATGGATGGCTTTCCAATCCACTCTCCTCCGTTGTACTGCATCTGTGATTACTCTGGAGAATAAAAAGAATGAAAAAGTAGCTCCCTTGCCTCTCTTCTTTATTACTCCAGGCACAGAGTATCATTATCAGCCTTAGAGTTGATATAAGAAGAACCCTCAGGTTAGTCGAAGTACAAGTAGTGAAATAGTAGCAAAGATTCCTTTTGGGCCCTCCCTCCCCACATGATATCACCTGTATGGTTTATTTCCAAGCACTTGTCAGCTATCTAGCAGTCAACCAGGATTCAACAGCCTGGAGTATATGAAAATAAACTCTTAACAATAATTGAACTTCTGCTTTCTACAATAAAGCCCCAAATGTAGTATTTTCTGATTAATGTTAATACAGGCTATTCTGTATTCTGTACTCAGAAGGAAGCTTATTATTTCCACATTCCTATTAAATACATTAATTAGTTAGGAAATTATCAAACATTAATAGCATGCCAGTAAACATTCAATAGGGGAACGGATTTCTCCAATGTGGTGAGTTTTCTTTTTCTTTTACTGCTACTTCACCACTCCTTGCTATCTTTTGTCGGATACTTTTTCTTCTTCCCCAGAATAAATTAAGAACTTGATTGCATTGCCCTATTCCTAATTAAGTAAAGGGGTAGTAAATTCAAGAAAACCAAGTGAAATTAATCTTTTTGAATTTGTAAGAGAAAGAAATTAAGAAGGACAGTAGGTTAATACAAAGTGGGGAAAAAAAAGAAGTAGAAATCTTAAGATTCGGTTACAGACTTGCCTGCTGAAAGTCTGACTTGTCTTGTACTTAGAATGTTGAAATCTGGAAAATTCTGCATTCTGGGATATTCCAGCATTGGGAAAATTCCTATAGATCAAAAAAATATAAATCAGTCCTTTATCTGAACTTGCAATTTGGTCATTTAAGGACATAGGAAACTGTCTTATTAAATAAAGATCACCATTGTATAATGACATTATTGCTTTGATATTATTGATTGAAATACAGTGTGCAAAGTGGCATCTAGTGCACTAAAATTATCTTACATGCCCTATTACTAACGAGAAAGGGCAAGATTTAACTCAGGCTTTAAACATGTGGTCTGAACTAGCTGTCATTGATTACACTTATAGTTCAAGGAGAGAAACATGCATTTTGAGTTGTTTAGACTACCTTAGATGCTTCTCTTATGGTGAGATGAATTGCACTTGATGTATCATTCCCCTACCCCCCTACCCCCAGTTATGAAGGGAATTCACAGAATCACAAGAGTTGGAAGAGACCTCGAAAGATCATCTAGTCCAATTCCCCCTGCCAAGGCAGGGCCACCTAGAGCACATCACTCAGGAATTCAGGGTGATTAGTTGAGATTTGAACCCCTAACTTTTAAATGTCTAAATTAAGGTAGATTAATCCTCCACCACAAAATTAAATCCTTTGTCCTTCAAAAATGAAAAAAATGAATAGTTTGGTTTTTTTTTGTCAAGGACGTTGACAAAGTACGCACCAACCAATGTTTCTGTTGGAAAAGTGTGACCAGCTGTATCATTAGCATTACTGTTAACCTTTTTGTTCCCATACAGCCTGGTAGCCTGGATCTAGGAGGAGGTGAGACTCTTGCTATGGAGATTCCCACTTGTGCAGGTACCGCTGTGGAGGTGTGGTCCCTAAGCCTTAAAGTGCTGATGAAATCATGGAGGAAGCACATCTTTTCTTTTAGCTTGGGAAAGTGAGATACCACCTGGGCAAGTGCTGTTGTGTGTCTGCTTATACTAGAGAGATGATACAAGAACGTAACCCATCCCTCCTCTCTTTTAGGGGATATAATTTCTGATTACTTGAATTATGAGACCAGAGTGAATGACATGCTGCTTCTCACATAGTGATGTTTTGCAAAAAATAGGACCATTTTGCAAAAATACTCCTCTTTAACCTGACCCATTTTTTGAGCTTCACAGTACTTTTGAAAGCATAATTTTGTGGTCCTGATCCTTTGTTAGCCAAGTCTCGGCTATCAGTGAGTATATATGACATTCAGTGATAAGCAAGATCCGGTACTTATTATTTCCTGAATATCAAGTTAACCATGGAGAGTCCCTCACCTGCTTTCACATGGGGTTTTCATTGTTTTGTGTGGGTTTGTGTGTTTTCTAAAAGCCTCAGAATGTAAGTTTCACCAGATGTGTTTCAGTGTTTGATATTTAAGCGGTAATGAGCAAATGTGAGCTGTGAAGCATGCATCTGGAATGTCACTTTAATTTGTTTCTAGATTTCCTTGTGTAACACAGTACATTACCTCTCTCCCCCCTCCTCCATACATGCCTTCTGTTCTTCGACATTTTCAATACAACATCATTCCACACCCTTGACTGATTACACCCTCTTCACACCCCTACCCTTCCTTTTTGCTGTCTGTCACATCCTGCACCTGTATCCACAAATAAGTGTAAAGAGAATATGAGCTGTAACCTGGGGAATAGTTTTTTGATAGATAGTTGAACTTGTCACAAACGTTCTCGTAGTAAAATTACAGTTTTCATCATGCCTTTCAGCCATCACACTGAGTGAGAGAGATTTGTCCACCTCTGCTGTTTCCTATTCAACGGTGTCTGTGCAAGTGGCTTCTGATCACTTGGCTAATGTGGCCAGAATTCAGCCATAATATTCTGTATTTCCAAAAGCATCTCAGATTAGAACTGTGGGAAGAAATAACTGCGAAATGTAGGGTCTTTATAGAGTTGCAGTATGAGACATGATGCAGACAGCAGGGAAAAAGGGTTTTGCTGGTTGGACGTAGTACTGGGAGTAGGAACATTGCTGAGGCTGAAGAGATGGTGTATTGATTTTAGGTTAGGGAAGCTGCTTTTCAAACATTCCACAAACATGTTTTTTTGATCAATATGACAGTCTCTGGATCATGCACGTATGAGTCTACACTGAATAAGCAATATTTACACAGTAACTGAAGCAGCAAATTCAGGTTCTGTGCTGTTTTTTGTTTCTGTTTATTCCCTTAGAAATAGTCTGAATACTTTCCAGATACTCAGGTAAACTGGTATCATACGGTGGTAATAAAAGAAAGATGACAAAAATCCTCAGTCAAATTAGCTACATTTAAAGCATAAATTTTAACAAGTTCACCACAGAATGCAACAGATAAAAACAGAACAAGGGGCTAGATCTCACTATTCCTCTTATATTCAGATCATGCCATTTTGAAGTTCTCTCTGTTGCTTACTGAAACAAGGAAAACTTCACAGCTGCCCTAGGAAAGTCTTGGATATTTAAAAGTTAGTTACTTACTCTTCAAATTTCTGTGCTAACTGAGATGGTAAGAGCCTTCTCTAACATTTTTATTCCTTTTATTTATAGCCTTGAATAAGTGTGGTGTCTACCAAAACAGGAATAAGGGTCTGGAGTATGATTTCGCTGATACCAACCAATATTTTTCTGAGCAACAAGAAATAACAAAAAGGCACTCCAACTCACTGTCCTGTGATTTTGGCACAGGACTTGGCGAGCAGACAAGAAAATTTTTCAGGGGTTACTAATTTCATTTGAGCGAAAATGGGCTTTTTCCTTTGTTTTCAGAAGAATAGACCCCCTGATTTCCCAATTTGATCCAAAGTGGTGTCTTTGATGTACTTTTGAAGTTATATAACTATTTTAACTGAACTCTACAATGTTAGAATTGTTTATAAAAAAAAACCCCTATGGTTTTGAAGCAAAAAAGTAGAAAAGTTTCCTTCCTAAATATAGCACAATTAATACTGGAAGTTTCTCACCATCCCTGATTATCCACTGAATTCAATCCATTTTCCTTTCCAGGACTGTAACCTTGAGAGGTTTCCTATTCATGAGTGAAATATTACCATTTCCATCTTAAATAGCCAAGGGAACATGAAACAGCAACTATTAGGAAATTAGTAATTAAAACACAGAGTCAAGGCTAAGAGATACCTTAGTCACAACAGCCCAGATCTGAGCCTTTCCACTTCATGGGAACCATCATTAGCAGCCTCAGTGGATTCCTTTTAAATCCTGAATTATTCTTTCCATCTTTGGCTGAAAACTGAAGTGTTGTGGAAAAGCTCCACTGAAAGTGCTTATTCTGCAGTCGTTTCTTGGAGGGAGAGGGGAGCCAGGACTTAGAGACTGGGACCTTCCAAGAGTATTATACACTATGTTTGCTTTTGCATGTAAATTTTTTTCTGCATTCTCCTGCATCTTTTGTTTTCCTTTTTAATGAACCTATCAATTAGGCAGATGAAGCAAAAATAGCATAATAGAAATAGCAAAGTTTTCAAATTCTATAGTAAGGGATGCATTTCCTTAGGGATTTGGCATAAAACCTTTCTAGTTTTCAGAAACGAGAAGGTTATTAACTATTTCTTGCCTCCACATTAGCCATGTAAGTTTTTCCATGAGGAAGAGCTGGAGTTGTAAACTCACTGAATCACAGCTGGCAAAGATAAACTTTTTAAGGTCCCGAACTGCGATGGCTCTGCTCTTGTGACTGATGGCTCCATGGCAACTACGGCCAGCAAAAGATGAATGGACATTCTTTTTTGCTGAGTGTCTTCATATAAGTGTATGGAGATGAAACAGAACTGAGTAGGACTGACATAGTGGTCTACTGAATATTAAAACTACTTTGAAAAGCTATGGGGAAATCTTGATTTAAATGAAGCTATTGGAACAGTTCCTCTGTGTCATAATGGAGCCAGGATTTGATCCCGTAGAAGGCAGAGGAGACTATTTCTTTGCTATAAAGTTTTTATTTTATTCTATAAATTCAGCTGCAAAGATACAGGTTTTCTTCAGTACTATAGCAGTATCTAACAACTACAGAAAAATAATTTTTTATTTTTCTTTACCTTCTATTTATTTTCTGGTTTTATCTTCTGAGACTTGGCAATACTGAACATGGAGATCAAATATAAAGATCATGTAAATCACCAGAGAATATAAAAATATTAACAGTCTAAACCTGAGGTCTTTCATTCTCTCTTATTTTTTTGTCAGTGTTTTTTTTTAAGTTCCTACAACATTGCTGCGGTCATAGAATAGAATCATAGAATGGTTTCTTTAAAGATCACCTAGTTCCAAGTTTCCTGCCATGGGCAGGGACACCTTCAGATTGCTCAAAGCTTCATCCAATCTGGTCACCGGGGCCTGACCTTCAGCACAGCCCACACTGTCCTATCTCATCTAGGAGGTCCTTCAGTGAAAAAAAAAAATAATAAAAAAAATTCTACTAAACCTATTTTGTCCTCAGGCTGAATTCCTGTGTCAATAAGTGCACATTTTCTGTGGGTGACTCCTTAAGAATGGGACTTAGGGGTATGACCCACTTCAAGCAGCCTCTAGTTCTCATAAACTAAGATGTGTAGTGTTTTTGTTAGTTTTGACCACTTTATTGTCACAATAAAGCTACATATAACTCTCCCTCCCACCCTCTCACTTCTGATTACACTACAGACAGTGATCACACCTTCCTCAGTAAGGCCCCAATCACTGCCAAACAGATAATTCCACATGGCAATTAAGTTGACCAAGTTTCAGGAAGAGCTGGAGCCAGCAGGTCTACTAAGGAGATGAGGAAGCCCTATGGTTCCCTAACTCTCTATAATAAATGTTGCTGATGTCTTAGAAGTACAAATTCTGGTACTAAACATCTAATATATGGCATACACTCAAGAGCTGGGATTGCCATAAGAAAAGACAAAATACTTTTATTAGCTGCCTAAGTATACAGGTTCTCAAGTGACTTCTTAACAGATTTCCCAGCAGACCTGCTCAGAGGCCTGAGATGACTTCCAATAAAGCTTCCCTTACACTGACTTTATGCCACTTAATTTGCACTCTCAATTCAGTACGGGTTTCCTGATATCTCGAATTAAAAGAACTATGCTGTAGCTCACTGCTGAATATAAACTATATGGAATTACTTAGCGTAAACACACAGTTAAGGCAATACAGTTCTCTTCAAGCTATGTATTGATGTGTAAAGTCATGACTAATGAATGCACATAGAAAGTGTGAATTATTCATCACATCCTCATGAAGAATCATAAAACTGCAAGCTCTTCTACTTACTGTTCCCAAAACTTTTGGAAGTGCTGCAGTAAAGACAGTGGAACTTAACCTTAACTGGTTTTATCCTTCCATCTTTGTTTCCATCTCTTCCAGAAGAAAAGGAAGAACAGGGTCCAGTTCACAACTAAAATCACCCAAACTCAAGATGCACAAGGTCTGAATCTAATCTTTGTTGAATGAGAGTTCCTGTTTGCGTACCATCTTCTAGGTTCAGCATTTGCCAGTGCAAATTAAAGACAAACACCCTTAAAAATTTCTCATTGCTAAAAAATATTGATGAATATTGATTAACATGGCATGCAGTTTAGATATTTTAAACTATTTAGAAGAGAGATGTTTGTTTCCAGTCATAGACCAGAGAACATTTTCTAGCAACAGGAAAAGCTTGTTCTACCTTGCCTGGTAATCAAATAAAGAAATCTACTTCAGAAAACATAAATCTAAAAATATGAGACCAGAAATTGATTCCTTTTGCAGTGTAAACTCAATTATACGTGTACAGTACACTGCTCCAGTATGCAGCATACTGGAATCAATGTCCATCCATCAGGGCATGTGTATCTGCCCGAGCTTACCCGGCAAAAGGAAAGTCTCCTCAGTCTCTTGACTTTTAAGTTAACTCAAACACATTTTTCAGATATAATGTAATGCCTCTGTGTGTAGATGGACAAATACGTATATGTATGTCTGCTGCTAAATATGCAAAATGATTATTGTAAATTGCAGCCACATTTGTTAATAATGTTAAAATCTGTTATACACAGCTTTAATCACTGGAACAGTTTGTTTTCTTTGTGATGAATTAGTGGGCTTTTCCTTTTTTATTATTTTAAAGAAAACTTCATATTTTGACAGATTATAAGGATATAAAAGTAGATATTCATTCCTTGTTTCTCATGTGTTAAGTGAATGTCTATATTATAGTACTTCCTGGTAAAATAAATATAAAAACTGAGATTAATTACTTTTCAGTGCTTAAGCTGCAAAGGAGTGTTTCTAGCTTTTAGTTGAAGAAAGCAACGGGTTGTTTCTTTGGTTTTTTTTAAGTAGACTGACTATTTATACATCAGAATCATTAAATTTTTTTCTGAATATACTGAGGAGGTTAAACTGTTTGTGACCATGGTAACAAAGGTTAATCGGAAAGGCTTTTAAAGTCACCACCTCAAGTGCATGCGACAAGCACAAACTGAAAACAAACCAGGAGCCGAATAAATTCAAAGTGTAATGCTGAGTGGCACTAAAACCTGATCCACCTTTAGAAAAAGTGTCTATCATCTTGTAGAACAAATTAAAATGAAATTCCTTTTTTTTTGTTTATTTTAATAGACTGCTGATATGCATATTTCAGCAACATATATGGTCTTGTCTGCAATTGCTATAACTTTCTTAATATATTCTTAACATATTAATATCCAGGACTACCAGATAATTGGGCATCTGGTTTGCCCTGTGATCTGTCGAGTATGTAGTTTTCTGAGCAGGGGTTGTATACAGAGTCAAATAAATATCTTAAGATGGAAGAACTGTTAGGGATCCCTACTTTCAGGCTACTTTGGAAATTCTAATTTTTTACAGTGCCTGGCAGCTTTTCTTTACCAAATTATTCCATCTCCAGTTGGGCTTCACTGGCTTTTGAAAAATGCACAAAAAAGGAAGAAATAAGAAAACATTGTTTTCCTAGTCCTGTAAAAACTTGGTTTTTATTTTTTTCCATGTTACACTGCTTATAAAGGAGAATTGCATGGGGTGGTTGTGGCCCAAGCGCAGGAACCAGCACGACACATGCAGAATGCCCCGGAACGAAAGTTTGTGCCAGTCACAGAGCTGGAATGGTACAGTAACATTGAGCACAGTGGTCAAAGCACACTAATGATATTTGATGCACAGTGAAGAATTTCCTAAATGATGCTAGTGACCAGCACAGTGTGAACTTGCTATACTTTCGCCTTCTGCAGAGAATTATGTTTTTAAAAAAATTAAGAAAACACTATTTAAGAGAATATTATTTATAAATACAGAACACAGAATTATCAGATGCTAAAAATAATCCTGCCAATGCAACTTCAATGCAGTTCTTTGAACATGGTCATGCTTCCTTCCTGCCCACTTCTATGTTCCCAGTTTTCCAGGAATTAATTCTTTTTCATGGTGTATTTACTGACCTGGAAGTATATCAAGGACTGAAACAAGCAAGCTGAGTGATGAGGAATGATGGTAGTATTTAAGTTACTATGGAACTGAAAGTATAAGAATTTACAGGAAATTTTATTCTCCTCTGCAGTATTTCTCATGATTTCTAAAGAGAAGCATATTCACATTCCTTTCCTAGAAGAACCAAGGAACATTTGAATCTTCTTCATCAGTGCTTCAGGGAGAGAATGAAAGTGTCTCTTTCCATGAGAGAGAGAAACCACACTTTGGCTACTCTGAGATGCAGGAGACACAGGTTCCAGTTTCCACTCTAGCGAGGATTTAATTACTTGCTACTAATAAGACATACAGTCCAGTATCTTGTAACTGCTGATGTGTTATGAGGAGAAACTTTGATTCCAAATAACACATGAATACTGTTATCGAGACCACTGAAGAATTTTAAAACAGGAATTTTGTTAATATTTGGAATGTTTTTCATACCCTGCATTTCTGAGCAGTACCAGTTAAAATAATAAATCATAATGGGAATAATTTTAACTGGATTGAAAACGGCAACTTAAAAGTAAACAAACTAGCTATTGCATTGCTTGGCTGTAATGCATACCTGTGATCCCAAGGCATGTGTGTCACTCTCAAATAGATCAGTAGTCCCACAGCACTTCAGTTTAAGATGCAGAAAACGGGTGATATTTTCATAAAAGCCTCTGTGAGGAACAGAAATGTTGCCCCTGAGAAATTAAAATAAAGACATGCTATTCCTTTTTCTCAGTAGATGTATCATGGTGAAACAGAAGTTTTGGTATAATCTGCATCATCATTCTTATCACAATCCTTTCTGACCCCATAAATCATAAAATCATAAAATGGTTAGTGTTGGAAGAGACCTCAAAGGTCAGCTGGTTCCAACCCCCTGCCATGGGCAGGGACACCCTCCGCTAGACCAGGCTGCCCAAANCCAAGAGCCTTTTCTTCTCCAGGTTGAACAATCCCAACTCTTTCAGCCTGTCTTCATAGGAGAGGTGCTCCAGCCCTCTGATCAACTTTGTGGCCTCCTCTGGACTTGCTCCAACAGCTCCATGTCTTTCCTGTACTGGGGACCCCAGAGCTGGACGCAGCACTGCAGGTGGAGTCTCATGAGAGTGGAGAAGAGGGGCAGAATCCCCTCCCTCAACCTGCTGACCACACTGGTTTTGCTGCAGCTCAGGACAAAGTTGGCTTTCTGGGATGCCAGCGCACACTGCTGGCTCATAGAATCATAGAATCCCTAAGGTTGGAAAGGACCTCCAAGATCATCAAGTCCAACTGTCAACCTAACACTACCATGCCTACTAGAACATGTCCTGGAGTGCCACGACTACACGTTTTTTGAATGTCTCCAGGGACAGTGATTCAACCACCTCTCTGGGCAGTCCATTCCAACATCTCACTACTCTTTCTGTGAAGAAGTTTTTCCTAATATCCAACCTAAACCTCCTCCGACACAACTTGAGGCCATGTTGAGCTTTTCATAAGTGTACACCTCTTTTTGTGATCTTGATTACATTAGGAAGAGAAGACAAGGTCTCTGATTCCTGCAGTCATGCAGAACCCAAAATTGTTTCTAAAGCAAGGAGGTGAGCCACACAGAAGTGCACACTGGCTGTCCTGGTGAGGTGTTGGCAACGGGGCTCTGCCGGGGCCTCTCTAAGGGGAGGTGGTCTGGTTCCTGCAGGTTCCAGCCAGCTCCAACAGACCCAATTCAGGAGATAATTGGGCTGGCCAGTCAAGTGGGTGGTGCCTCTGTGAAAACATCTTCAAGAAAGGGCAAAAATTCTGGAAGAGTAGAGGACTGAGGGGACTAAAGTAAGAAAAGCAATGTGAGCACTAAGCTGAGAAGGGGAGGAGGGGGATGAGGTGCTCCAGGTGCAGCAGCTGGTGTTGCCCTGCAGCCTGGGCATAAGGCTGCGGTGAAGCAAGCCCAAGGAGAGGAGCACAGGGAAGCAGATATCCAGACTGCAGCCTGTGAGAAGGACCCACACTGGAGCGAATCCTGAAGGACTGTAACCATGGGAGAGACGCCATGTGGGATAGAATAGAATAGAA
>VWZZ01002386.1:83791-104478 GCA_013399095.1 Psophia crepitans | reverse complement strand
CCAGGTTGAGCTCATGCTGGGCAACAGCCTAAAGAATTCCACAGGCAACAGCCTAAAGAATTCCAAGTCCTTACGATACAAAAGTGGGTGATAGCTTTATATACTATATACCAGAAATTGTTGGTTGTTGGAAAAAAATATAGCCTTATACAATTGTTATTAGCATACTTTAATACATTTACTTTGAATATACTTTCTGTTCACTGCCCATAATTGAAGAGAACAACAGTTATAGTGAAAGTTCCGTTAACTGTAACTGTAGGAAGAAAAAGTCAGTAGAATAATCTTGGGGTTTTGTCACTGGAGAAGGATATAGCAAATACTAACCATGAATTAAATTAAATTCTAAGTCATTTATGGTTCTGAATATATTCTATTCAGATATTTTACTAGCTTAAACTAACTTACCACCATCATTTTTCCCATATTGTTTTTGCTGTAAGTTCAGAAAGCACTTTTAGGCTCCTAACTGCTTTCTGACTTCAAAAGTAAATTCAGTTTAATATTTTAATGAATAATTAGAAACCAAAATATAATACTACTTGCATGCCTCAGTGTCCATCTCTTCATAAAAAGATCCTGTTGTCAGGAATTGCCTTCATATTTGACTTGTACACATTGCAGTGTACCATCAGTGCTCAGCAGCCCAGATGGAGCAGCAGGAGGCATTGTGTAAAACATCTCACAGCAGATTACATTATTCTCTACAAGGAGAACTGAGCAATCTGTCATGTCCCTTTAAGCTTTTTACTTAGCAGCTCTGTGGGCTACTGCTTAATAGTGGCAGAAACCTTATTCCACCTATTCTTTGGGCAGAGTTTGCCAGCTGGGAGCATATTTACAGCAACAGAGGGAACGTGATTTTAGGGAGTTCTTTTGCACACTTTCAGAAACAGACTCTCTCTTTATTACTTCCTTTCTTAACTGTGTTTGGGGATCTAGCTCCAAATACTTTATTCATAAAATGGTTTATATATGTGTGTTAAATCAAACGAAAATCTTCCCAGGAGAGGAAAGTGTCCTAATAATGTACACTTATTATGGGAAAGGACACTATTAAGGAGAAGTTACCATATCTACATCTTTTTAACATTAGTCTGAATAGCTCAATACAAACTGGAAGGTTAAGAAAAGTCAAGAGAAAAAATAGATTACTTTGGAATTCTAATAATCTTGTTGATTGAGTGTCTTTACAGCTCAGCTTTATGAAAGCTCTAGGTTTTCCCTCTATTGCAACTGCAATCAGAAAGTTATACTTACTAAGAATTTTTCAGATGCCAAATGTATTATTGGTTTTTATTGCTACATGTGTAATAGAAGAGCACTAATCCACCTAAAAAACGTGGTTCATAATCTGCACAATCTGCTCACTCTGCTGTTTATCAGGGAAAGTTTGCTGAATAACCTGAAATGAACACATACACACACACACACACACTACTAACATGTAATAAAACTACTATTTAAAGTAAACCATTAAACTGTATTTTGTGAGATAAGGAAGAGGAATGCTGTTGACAACACTTTCAACAAGAAATATCTTTGGCCTACTGAAATCAATGGGATTTGCCTAGTAATTTTTGGATGTGTCTCTGATTGCCAGCTCACAATGGAACTGACAGTGCACAGTTTCTTTTGCACCTGGTAGAATGATTAAGAGTAATGCACACAATGTATTGAGAAATTTTCTGCCTATATATATTTGAGCTGTAAATGTTACCCTGCCCATATGTTTTTCAAATATTAAATATGTGAAGCTGAACAGACTTTAATCAATCAGATTTGAAAAATAGTAAGCCTTTTTGGTGTGATTCTTTTTTTTAGTTGGATGATTTCTTATGTTTATTTAAAATGTTAGGAGAACTATTATTGAATGAAACCCAATAAATGAAATTTTTTAAATCTTTAAAACATATATAGTTATGTTTTGACTAGAAAAAATAAAGAATTATAAAAATAATAAGCCATATGATGTAAGACAATATATAGTCCTTGAAAGCTCTGATTTGAGCCTCTGTATTTATCATTTATTCTGTAGGCATGAGTCAGCTATCCAAGATACACTACGTTTTTAAGTACAAATACATTAGAAAACAAAGAGTTATCATCTCCAATTCAAGACATATAAGTTCTCCTCCAGCTTGATACCTCTGTGTGTCACAGTGATACTCTCTATTAGAAACATAATAGCATTATTAGTTCCACTCTACAGAATAGGAACAAAGGTAGAAACATTAAACTGGTAGTTTAAAATCTGAGAGAGTCTGCAATAGAAAACAAAATTTAGTCCAAATTACCATCATGGAGAGTTAGTACAGTAACCACTGGGCAACCTTTCCTCTCTAGAAACTCTTGCCTTACAATTTCAGTTACTTCCTCTTGCCTGAATGACTACCCAACTTTAAAGTCTTCCAGCTTGTCTCCCCAAGCACAGATTTAGTAAGGAATGAAAGAAAGAAGGAAACATACAGGAATAAAGGGCCTTCAGAGCCTCTTTCAGAGAGTGTGATAGCATATCTGTTGCAGCTCTGCAGCTGCTGCAGTCTTCTCATCCCTTCAGTTGTGTTAAAGTTGCATGCACAGCTGTTTTCCGAACTCCCAGGCTTAACACAGCTCCTCCTTTCAGGAGCTGCAGCTCCTCAGACAGCCAAATTTGCCCTTAAAAGTTCTGTGCTGACTTTGTTTTCTCATCTCACAATGGCTGGAGCTTCTTTGTGTGCATCTTTGAGTGTTTGTAAACTTGTAAAGTGAAAGGTAAGTACTAAGAGCAAGAACACAGAAAATTAAAATTCAGATAGCAGTAAAGCAAAATGAGGAAGTATACTAAATTAACATAGTTACCAGAATACATTTGCAATGTTCAGGAGCTAAAATTTCAGTCCCTTTCAAACAGTTCATATGTGTTATTAAAGTAATATATACTTATTCCTTTCAAGACATACCTAAGAGATACTTAAGCGGTGTAGTGGTTTCACCTTGGCTAAATGCCAGGAGCCCACCAAGCCGCTCTATCACTCCCCTCCTCAGCAGGGCAGAGAGGGGAGAGGGGAAAAAATAAGATGGAAAAGACAACTCCAAAATCGTGGGTTTAGATAAAGGCAGTTTTAATATAGCGAAAAGCAAGGCCGCGCGCGGAAGCAAAGCAAGGAAAAACAAAAGATTATTCTCTACTTCCCATTAGCAGGCGATGTCCGGCCCCTTCCTGGGAAGCAGGGCTTCCAAAAGCTTAGTGGTTACCCTGGAAGACAAAACGTTGAAAAAACGAATGCCTTCCGTTCCTGCCCCTCTCCCTCAGCTTCCCATTGCTGAGCAGACGTCATATGGTATGGAATATCCGTTTGGCCAATCTGGGTCAGCAGCCCTGGCTGTGTCCCCTCCCAGGATCTTGCCCACCCCCAGCCTACTGCTGAGGGGGTGGAAGAAGGGTTGGAGACACAGCCTTGATGTGTGCCGGCACTGCTCGGCAGTAGCCAAAACACTGGTGTGTTATCAGCACCTTGCTGCTATCAATGCACAGCACTGTAAGGGCTGCTACGGGGAAATTAACTCCAGCTTAGCCTGACCCAGTACAAGGGGACACTTTTTACCTGTTGCAAAGCTGAAAGTCCAGACAAGGAGGTCTCCTGAAGGTCTGTAATATTTACTGGAAATAAAGTCCTATGCTATACTTGCATGTTTATGTTCTGTTTTCTACTTCTTGGCACTGTGGTCTTCCTTCTGGTGCTTTTGGTAAGAAAATAAAATAAAATCTTGTTCTCATTACAAATGTGTGGCACTATTTCAAAGGACAAATCAACATTAGGCTTGCATGCTGTATTAGTAAGGGTAAGGTTAAGTATGTTTAAAGAGATACTGTCTATTAGCCTGAAGTGAATTACTGTGGAGATGCTGGATTTCTGCCCAGAGATAAAAAGCAGCTAAGATACCTCTTCAGCTACACTGATTAATTATGTATAAGTCTTACTACTAATTGTGTGGATTTGTTCATTTGGTAAAAGCTGGAAGTTACAGACGATTTATTCTTCTGTAGTAAATAAATAAGTAAATATTTAATCCTGAGTCTACTGGGTGAACACTGTCTCTCAGAAGACAGAAACGTGTGACCAAACCAGAGGTATGGATACTGGCCACTACCTGTCATGATTGTATTCTACCTAACATAGAATTACAAACTTTGGTAATTTGCTTTCAAACAGAAATAATTCAGAAATACCACTGATGATATTTTCAAAATTATTTATCAGTTCTCAAGGAAAGCTTTTATGAGTCTTTGAGCACATATCAGCTCTCTTGAATGTCTGAGGTGTCTAAGGTAATGATTTCCACACTTCAGTTATACTTTAATTTGTTGACTTACAATTTAATTTGATGCCTTCTACCTTTTTTTTATAAGGATAATCAGTGAATTCTTTTTGGTTCACCTACTCCATGCTAATCCATAATTTATATTGCATTTGCATTGCCAGCAAAGCCATAGAATTTCCTCCTTGAGCTGGATGTAAAGGGGTTGTTGAATTTCAGTGATCAAACACAAAGTTATCCAAATTCCTTTAAAGTTCTAATACAAATAATGTAAGAAGCACATTAGGGCTTGACCTAGAGTTTTGATCATGCAAGGAGATCTTTGGGATAAGATCCCTAACCTTGTATTCAAACCCGCTGTTTAAGGCAGAGATTTGTCTATGTACATCCAAGAAGGGGCTTCAGAACTTGCTTCATTTGAAAGCATGAATGTTTGGACATATATAGCTATTCTTTTTGCCCATAGAGCAGGTAGTTTGATGGAAAGGTTGGTAGAATACATTCTAGAATGAACATAAGAGAGACAACATCTGCATGCTTCCATGTCTCCACAAGAGCCTAGCATCACCAGAATGCTTACATTTATCTTCTTCATTAGTTAGTCACTTTTTTTTTCCCTTGTTCACTTGCACAACATATGTGAGAGGGTTGTATTTATTCTTGATTACATAATCATTATAATTAGTCCCTCACCTCATCAACCAAGAGGTTGTACAGATAACCTCCAATTTTTGAAGCACAAAATGGATTGTTCTTTATTCAAATGGTATTTTATCATTATCACCTTTCATTATAAAATTATCACTTGATTGTTGCAAATCCTGAGCTGTTCCCAGGTCTGGTGTTCAAGAACAAGTAGTATTAGCTCTGAAGAGCTGTGCTATACTATAATACACTGTATTAGCAAGTAATCCACGGCAGTAGGATCAATAGTTTCATTAGTATTGAAGCCCCTATAGATATATATACACACTATATTGTGATGTATATATATAATATATATTGTTCCAGTGTTCTACCTTAGACCAGATTTATCTTCCCCCCATGGACCAAGAGTCCTCTCCATCTATCAGATTTAAAGCTGTCCAGATGACTAAAAATGTCTCATTTGGGTGGGAGCACCTTTATCCATCCAAAGCAAACATTGCGGTTCAGCTGCTTCTGTAAGGTATCTTGTTTGCGCTCTCTGAAACCATTCTGAAAACGAAACCAATTTGCAGTAAATAGAATGCCTGAGGGATTTGTTTCAAAATGATGCTACTGAACCAAATCCCAGAAATAAATGCAGCCAGAATCTTCAAAATCATGCTACAAATAATATTATACACTATACTGCTACACCAGCATTACCTGGTGAAAGTATTATGCACTTTTACTGTCAGTTGTAAAAGTATTAAACTTCTCAACTATAAATTGTGGAATCAGATAGCCATACTTCTGAAACACCATATGTGTTCTAAAACATTCAGGAACTGAGACATACATAGACTTTATTGTATTTAGAAATATTGAAGGAAATTGGTAGAAAATGCCTCTTTTATAGTATAGTTCTCTAAGTCCAAGTTTTGGATCTCTCCTTTCTGCTAACAGTCATTTTGACTTCATCATCACGTTGTACACATGGTGAACTTTAATTCTTGAACAGCTGGATAGAAATACTGTCTCCATGGAAAAAAAAATATGTCTAGAAAAAAATAATAAATTATGAATTGGTAAGCATTTCTAATGATTAAGGAATGAAGGAATATTCAGCATTCTGCCCACACCATACAACAAATAAACAACATATGTTCACAAGAAATAATGGCATGAACCATTAGTCACAAAATGGTTCACACACGACATATATTAACATTCAAAGCTGAGATGAATCATAAAATAAGCTAATTAGTGACACCACCTACAGTGGTGAAAGAAAGTTCAGGAGGGTTCCAGAAAAATGGAGAAGCTGAACAAGAGGAAGCTTTACAAATAAATCAGAAAAGAGTATCATGATGTAAAAAGCTACACTAAAAATTGCAGTTGCTACCTTTTCTCACTAGAGGGAGGTCAGTCTTAATACACCTGGCTAGAGTGCTCTGCAAATGCACCGGCTAGAGAAAAGTTATCAAAGTAATGTTTATCTGTCCACATCTGACATGTGTTTTGCCAGGTTTTCAGGACTCCTTATGCACTGACTGACTCTATGGCTATGGGAAAAAGGCAAAACCAATTATCTTGTAATTAAGTTAGGCAAAAAGCAAAAGAAAACATGCTTAGTTTGAGCACCGAATTATGCTATCATTTGTACCAAGAGTAAATGAGGCTTTATGCAATAGCAGTCTCCTTCCCACAGATTCCATGTCCCGATAGTGTAGGTGCACTATCATCCATGAAGTCACTGTCAACTATAACTTGCTCACCAGGGAGTGCAAGAACCTGTGATTCTGCTTCCTTTGCAAGCACTCATCTACCAAAGATCAATATCTACTACGGTAAAAAAAAAATAATAAAATTTTGTATGCAGTAAGTCACTCATGTTGGAATTTTCTGCATATTCTCACTAGCATACTGCTGGGGAGACAGAAAACAAAGGAATCCTTGCAAATAATAAAATATCATTATTTAATTATGAGGAAGGCATGGTAATGTACCTCCAGAGTGCAAGTGCATTTCATATCTTGCTAATTTTGCTATAGGTTGGGGGGGGGTGTTTTATATTTTTTACTTCTCACTCAAGTGTGGATTCTCTTATAATTTTAATTGAATCAGCAGAAGATGTTTAAATGTCTTAGAAAATCTGGGCTTACTGATTTATTTGAAGAAAAATGCTCATTATTTAGGTGTAGTATTTACTACTACTTACAACCTTTCGCCCCTTTCTGTAGGGAGTCTGTAAGTGTGCTATCATGAATTCCTATACTGTGCAAGGCATACTTTTGATCACTCTCTTCAACCACACTGTTCTTACTAAAGTTTTTCATTGACCTTCATATCTAATCTCCAGCAAGATGGAAGAACAGCATTAATTTACTTTGTCTACAAATTTCTGTAATTAATTCTAAAGCTTCATATGCCTAACCTTCAGATTCCTAGTGATACAACTAGCCTTTTTGAACTGCATTTAGTGAATAACTTTCTTCTTTACAACCTTTCAGGTGGCAAATCTCATCCACCCAACTGGGAAAACAATTTAATAATTTCTTTACCTGAAACATATGGACAGAAACAGAACTCGTGACATAGCACATAGAAACTAAGATTGCTGTTAATAGACTAGGTATATCAATTAATAAATGTGCACATTGCACTCAAGTTCATTTCGGAGAAATCCTGACTGCAAGTAGTATTTATACTGAGCAGCTAGAGGATAAGGGATGAAAAAGACAGAGTTCTGGGTTGCTCTGTGAATTGCTACAAGATCTTGGTTGACGATCTGATAACGGAAGCGTATGCAGAAGAAAGCCTGAAGCCAAACCATAGTCAGATGTATTTATAAGGTAAATTACATTTCCTTTTGCTCTATCTTCAGAGTGAGCAAATTCAATTGTGTTTTACTATTACTAATACTCTGGATGTAGTGTCTTCTGAATGTGGAAACAGTTTACAAGGAGCGGCTGAGGGAACTGGGACTGTTTAGTCCGGAGAAGAGGAGGCTCAGGGGAGACCTTATTGCCCTCTACAGCTACCTGAAAGGAAGTTGTGGTGAGCTGGGGATCAGCCTCTTCTCGCAGATAACTAGTGACAGGACAAGGGGGAACAGCTGCAAGTTGCACCAGGGGAGGTTCAGGCTGGAGATGAGGAGAAATTTCTTCTCGGAAAGGGTGGTTGGGCATTGGAACAGGTTGCCCAGAGAGGTGGTGGAGTCACCGTCCCTGAGGGTGTTTAAAGAAAGGTTGGATCTGGTATTGAAGGACATGGTTTAGTGGGTAATAGGTGTTGGGGGCACGGTTGGACTAGATGATCCTTGAGGTCTATTCCAACCTTAATGATTCTATGATTCTATGATTCTATGATTCTAATGCAATAGCTTAGTTAAAGTAATACTAGAATGGTAAAAAATAAGCTAAGATCAAACAGAAAAGGCACCAAAAAAGAGTACTTCCCTCCCACTCCGAATAGTAACAGAAGCATGAGCATTACGGCAGCAATGTAGAAAGGCATTTCTAGTCAAGCATGAAAAAAAATAATATATTAAAAAGCAGCTTTAAGAGGGGTAGAACTTACTTGTTGTATCTTCAGATTTAACCATCTATTTCAAATTATCAAGTTATATCTTAGTTTTTCATTCTAATATAAGAAACTCTTTTTCCTTATGCCTTGAAATATTACAAAACTTCAATGAGATGATAAATGTATTCCCAAATGAGCAGTGATCCAAACCAGAAGACATTGATCAATATAAAAGTGGTACCAATGTACTGTCAGAAATCCTTAAGGCAATTTTTACATGAGGAATAAATTTCTTGGCAATCTCAGACCAGACAGAGACCTTCAAATGGACTTTAAACAGGTTCCCAAACAGATTATAGCCTCTTTCAATCATTGCAGTGCAAGACTGAAGCTTAATTAGTATCCAGATTAAATTTCAATGTGAAGTTTGGGTCACTTTCTAAAACAGAGTAATTTTATCATCATGTTTTTTTTAAAACTTTTGAGTGCTTTATAAAAATTATTATCTCTTTCTTGTGGTATCAAATAGTATTCCTTTCAATGAGAAAAGTTAGTGCAAAAAAACCCCACAAACCAATATCTCCTCAAAGTCTCCAAATCTCCATTTTCATGCTTATATATTTGCAGAGCAAAAACTGAGGCCCCAAAAGGCTGTTTTAAAATTGTCTGATAAGGAAAATGCAGAATATATTAACACAAATTTTGCATTTGTTAGAAGTCCAGTTTTTCCAGTAATACCCAAACTTGAATCGCCGTCCCTGGAGACGTTCAAAAAACGTGTAGACGTGGCACTGCAGGACATGGTCTAGCAGGCATGGTGGTGTTAGGTTGGCAGGTGGACTTGATGATCTCAGAGGTCCTTTCCAACCTTAGTGATTCTATGATTCTATGTGCAGAATATCTGCAGTCTTAGAGCCTGATTTCAAAAAATTTGGTAAGATGTCCACAGATATTACTTGTGTCTATGAGCTTGTGAAAGATGCAGTGGGTACTTTCTGCACCTTTCATTGCCTAATTGCCTAATTACCTTGAAAAATCTGGCGAATTGTTTCCTCACTATTTTTAATGTGGATGCCCTTCCTATGTTTGTATTAATCCTTCCCGTGCTACGTAAACAAAAAGATTAAAAAAAAAAAATTACTCATGCAGTAGCATTTCTTCTTGTACCTCCTATGAATTCCAAAGCACTTCATGCTTATAGATCTAGCTAATTAGTCACTCAGAGACAAAGAAAATTTCAGTGTGCAAAGAAACAAACATGTAAACTGAAACACATTTACCTCTTTCATATATTTGTCTTGTTTTGCTTTTCTCCTTTTTCTACCCCCCTTGACAAGTTGCTCTTTTCCATTTTGGTTTTTTTTTTGCTTGACTGGAAGTGCCTATTTCATGTTGCTACCATACTAGCCACGCTTCTGTTATTATTGACAAAACATAAGCTCTTTTTACTGCCTTGTCTGTTTGGTCATAGCTTAACTTTTCCCAGTCTAGTATCATTTCCAGCTAAGCTGCCATGTTAGAACTGTCTTCACCTTCAGAAGATGCTATATCCAGAATATCAGTCAAAGTAGTGACAATATCTCTACTCAAGAAAAACACTATAAAGATTTAGTTGGGTTTCTGAGTGTTCCTAGCCTCGTTCTGTCTAGTGAGTTTTGTAGAGGAGTTCTTGAATCTTTCTTTTCTTTGTATCACTGCTGCTTCCATGTGCAAGGAATGATAGGTGAGAAAATTCTTCCTTTTAGAGAATCATTCATGACAACTTCAAGAATTCCTCAAATGAAGATAAGGCAATCAGCAAGAAAAAAACCACAAGTTTTTAACCATTTGCATTTCCTACTATCAACAGTGCAGTTCTAATAAGTTAATTTGATACTGGATATTCTATTATACAAGTAGCTTCTCTTGAACTGCCATACAGTTAGAGAAATCTCTGCTGCCTAAAAAGCTCTGGCGCATGACAAGAAGACTCACCATCAACATTTGTAAAATGTTTCAAGATGGTGTGTCCTGAAAATGCATATGAATACTCTTGCAAAGAGATACACAGTTAAAAATCACTATATATATATATGCTATCTTTCTTGCAGAGAGTTTTACGATCATATTGCACACACAGTTCAAGACACAGTTTTGGCAAAATGGAAAAAAAAAGTTAACAAAATCAGGAACTAAGTCACTGTATTGGGTTTATGTGGCAAGGTTTTCTTAGTGGTGAGTGCCACAAGTGTGGCTTCTGTGAGAAGACCATGGTGACAGAGGTTGTCCCCCTGCAGCCTGTGGAGGAGCATGCTGAAGCAGATATCCACCCTGCAGCCCATGGACAAACCCACGATGGAGTGTGCTTCTGGAAGGAACTGCAGTCTGTGTGAAGCGGAACTCTTGCAGGAGAGGGTTTTCTGGAAAAACCTATGGCCCATGGGGGACACACACTGGAGCTTTCTGTTCCCAAAAGACTATATGCATAGAAAGGACTCATGCTGGAGCAGTTCTAGAAGAACAGCAGCACATAGAAAGAACCCATATTGGAGAAGCTCATGAAGGGTTGTATGCCATGGGAGGGAGCAGGGGAACAGCAGGAAGAAGCAGCAGAGATGAAGATTAATCACAACCCCATTCCTCATCTTCCCTGTGCTGCTCAGTGGGGAGGAAGTCAAAGAGTCAGGAGTGAAATAGAGCCTAGGTAGAAAAGGATGAATGGAGAGAAGGTGGTTTTAGTTTTGTTTTTATTTCTCACTATCACACCTTGTTATTAAAAGGCAATAAATTAAATTTTTCCCGAGTCGAGTCTGTTTTGCCTGTGAAATTAATTGGTGAGTGATCTCCCTGACTTTACCTCAACCCATGAGATTTTCCATCATATTTTCTTCCCCTGTCCTTCTAAGGAGAGGGACAGAGAATCTTAGTGGGCACTTGGCAGACAGACAAGGTCAGTCCACTACAGTCACCAACAGCCTATTTACAAAGTTATTTGAATTAGCAAAGTTAATTGGCACCGGATAATTTTACCATATGGAATAACTTTATAGTTTCTTCTTTTTAAAAACTCTTTATCCGTTGGATTTTAGAGGAAATTCAGGGTGGTTTTTTTTATTTGCATTGAATATCTAAAAATTGGCATTATTTATCTTGATATTTTTGCTAATTAAAATTCTGAACATCTGTTTGTTCTTTTTATTTCCAATTTGAACATTCCCTTCATTGGTGTAAAGTGTGTTAACTGTCAAATATCCTTACATATTATTCTGTCACTTAAATAAACAAAAATGTGACATCTGTAATTTCTGAAATGCAATTTGCAATTAGATTTAAATTTTAGAAAGTAAATTAGTTTGAGATACAGGTGATTCTTAAAGTACATGTAAATATTTTCATTTGATTATAAAAAGTAATTATGTTGACAAGCAATATGTTTGAAAGTGAAAGTGGGGTTATGAAAAATTAATGTAATCATTGAACTGCTTGATAGCTCTTGAAAATGTGATAATAAAATAAATCAAGGAGATGTCACTTTTCAGAGTAAAAAAAGCAAGGTTTGGACAAAAGTAAATGTTCGAAGAAAATCAAATAATGTTATGGAAAAGAAAATTCTGTCATACTCAAATATAGGCTTTAGACATTTATTTCTGACAGACAAATCACATAAAATCCCCATACTTTACTTTACTTTACCAAAGTAAAATTGCTGCAAGGTCATTAACTGGAAATATCCATTGTCTTAAACAGAACTTTTAATGTTTCTTACATGCTATTCTGTCATGAATCTGGGCTTTCCTGAGTGATCTAGTCAAACAAATTCTTCACTCATTCCTAGAAGTCGTGTTTCCAGAGCTTAGTTATAAAAAAAATTTTGAAACTTCAACTAAACCAAATAATGGAGCACCATGCCCATGGAAATAAGTAACCCTATGATATATCTCTGTAAATAACGTGATAACAGCTATTTGGCCCCAGTAGAGGAACAATAGCCATAAAACTAGGTGTTCAAGTTCTCTAGGGAGTGTGACTGAAGAATTAAACATCTCCGATGGTACTAGAAACAGTATGGTGATGTATTACAAGAAGTAAGATGGAGATGCATTTAGCCCACAGAATCATAGAGTCATAGAATTTTTAAGGTTGGAAAAGACCTTCAGGATCATCGAGTCCAACCATCAACCCAACACCATCATGTGTCCTAAACCAGGTCCTGAAATGCCACGTCTACACACTTTTTGAACACCTCCAGGTACAGTGATCACCTCTCTGGGGAGCCTGTTCCAATGCCTGATCAGAACATACTAAACACACAGATTTGGACGATAACATTGCCTTACACTGAAATGAAATGTAAGGGTCAACGCTCAGATCTTCTTGTCTTTGGTGCCCATAAGAATTTGAGTAGAATGTAACCACTTTGTCCAAAAGTGCAATTCAGAAAACCACTGCTCAGTTATTGCTTGAGGTTGAAACAAAGGTTTGCCTGATGTCTACAATAACACATTTCTGCAAACCCAATGCTGATTAAGCGGCCAAGCTCCTGCTTACAGTCTGTCGATATCCTTAAATGAAGAGGTCCAGTCCATGGTTGCAAGATTGCTCTCTACAATAATGCATTTTCTTTACAGTGAGCACTTTCTTATTTTGTCTCATCAGTCAAAGGTGATGATGTCATCACAAACCACAGTCATTCAGAAAATGGAAATCTTAAAGTCTGGTCTATGTCCAGACTATAAAGCTGTATGTCACATCCCAGGAGAATGTATAACCAGAGAGAGGACTGAAGTACGCTTTTCCTGTTCAAAGAGCCATACTAGATGGAGAGATCGGGGGAAAAGGAAAAGAGAAAAAAGATCTAGAGATTGAGCAGTTAGGGAAGTTGTGTTCTGCTGTTTACACCCATGATTGAGTACTTTTAATCCAATTGTTTAGATTAAAGCATATAAGTGAAAGGACTGAAATACAGTATTTGTCTCTCTAGGCAAACCCTGAGCGCTAAACGAAAGTTATCCTGTTCATGCTTTATGCATCTTCTGAAGCAGTTCTTCTATTAGCCTTACAAAGCAAAAGTGGAAAGGTTACATCTACCTGGCCGTATTTAGGAAAGCATTCAAGAACTTTGATTAAGAACCAGCTCTTCAGTTCTGAAGTCTAGGATAGTTGTATGATGTGTCTTTAACTTTGAGCACCCCAGACCAGAGACGAAGAACACCATGTCTGCTTACAATCAACCATGCTAGCACAGAGGAAGGCTGGGACAGCCAGTGAGCAGTCCAAGGGCTAAGGCCAGTCTGCAAAGCTGTCTACCCTGCCCCTTGGCTATGCAGATTGATTGGGACTGAGAAACTGAGGGGAAATGAAAGGTAAAGGAGGAGATAAAAAAAATCTATGCTGCTTTTTGTAGGCCTCACTGAATCAAAGGCTGTGAAGTACAAGCAATATGAGATGATCTGATTCTCAAATATGTGGCTGTGTTTCTCAGTGCATGATAGCTGTTTACCCTTGTTCTTACACAAAGTGAAATGAGAATATCATGTCATTGCCCATAATAGAAAAGGAATGATTTTTCTGGTAGTGTGCGAAAAGTTTTCATGGGCATCAAGATTTGAAGACAGCTGAGAACAGTGACATCAAATGCACAGAAATGTGGAACCTTAATTAATAGTGGACAATTGAAGATGGTTATGCTATCAGAGCACAGACTACAGTCCCAGTGTTATTAAAGAGAAATTTAAATATTATTTTCCTTGTAAACAGAAAACATCTGTATCATATGGCATGTACTTTAAATATATATGTGTTACACACTTTGAAGGCAAATCTAAATCTTTAAGTATGACAGTGGTTTTGATATTGTATATCTCAGTGTATGTACTATTTAAATGAGTCCTTATTTGGCTGAATAACTGTAAAATGACAAGAATATGTGCACATTCTAGAGGACTGTTAGGATACTTGCTCTGTAAAATGAAAGAAAATAAAGAAGAAACAAAGGTTAAAGTGGAGCTTGTTAGACGTAGATGACAGAGTAGTAACTTTAAATTGTTTGAAAAAAAAATGTAATTAGATTATAGATACAGAAAGAGTAAACTCTGATCTTTCAGAGGTTGAATGACAAAGGTACTATAGTCCAGTCCATGCAGGGAAATAATGACAAATACTTAGAAAGAATATGGCAAAAACATGTGTAATTCAGGATAAGAAACACAGAATAAATAAATATTAGTCATTGTTCTAGTGTTCAGCTGGGATAGAGCTAGTTTTCACACAAAGCCAGGATGGAACACAGCCAGGACAGATGACCCAAACTAGCAAAAGGAACATTCAATATGACATCATGGTCATTATATAAGAGGGGGAGCTGGCTGGGGAGGAGGGATGCTGCTCAGGGACAGGTTGGGCATTGGTTTCTGGGCAGTGAGCAAATTATGTTGAATATCACCTGCTTTGTATAATCTTTTGTTAGTTATGTTTTTGTTATTTTTCTCTTCCTTTGCTGTCCTATTAAACTGTCTTTATCCCAACTCATAAGTTTTACTTTTCTCTTCCAATTCTCCTCCCCATTCCACCAGGAGGGGGAGAAGTGAGTGGCCACACAGTACTTTGTTGCCAGCTGATGTTAAACCGTCAGTTATGAATGGGAAGAGTATTTCTAGGAGGAGTTTATTGACTCCATTTTAGATTTGACTGAATGTTGGTTATGACTTTGATATCTCTGGAAAATGTTGTAGACAGTAGAAATGGATGAGATGGGGTAGGGCAGGGGGGAAGTAATATAAAAATTTTCATTTAACTAATGCAAATAAAATGCAGGAAAAATTATTTTTAAAAAGAAGTAGATATAAATAAGTCTGATACATAATATGAAGGATGCAGTAGCAATCACTATAATTAAATCATATTATTAAGCCAGTTGAACAGCAGTAACAGAATTCTAGGAAATCATATTCTTGTCACTTTCTAATACATAGACTTACAAATTACAAATTTCCCGTTCTGCTATAAGAGGCAAGGATACTACTTTCTTATTGCTTACTCATCATTTCTATTGCTTGTTTTTCAAAATCAGGCTAAAATTTTTTGCTGGTTTTGTTTCATTTTTAGTGAAAATAGAATTAATAAAAAAATACAGGATTAAAAAATACAGTACTGAAACACTGTATCAAAGCTATAATCAGCTGGAAACTGGAGCTGAACAAATTAAACTCATTCTTGGATATCATAATACTTTCATATTTCTCCTTTCATGTGAGCTGGTTGAATGTCTTCTACACTACCTGCTTGGGATCTTAGACTATATTTAGTGTCCTTGCAGAATCATATTTTAAATTAAGCTGTGTCTGTGGTAGCCCTATCATAAATTCATTACCGTACCATACTAATAATATTTAGCAGTTTTCTTTCCTGGGAGTTCAAAACAGTTAAGAGGGTAATCATCACTAGTATTATTTTAAATGTGGGTTAAATACAGCATAAAAAGTTGAAGTGATCTGGAAGTCAGAGTCAGCAGTAGAGCTGTAGATAAAATCTGGGTACACTAAGCCTCAATTAAACCATAAATACAGGTTCAGATTCCCTCCCAGGGCACACTATACCATTTTATTATAAGGTTGCACTTTTTTTTTTAGAAGTTGGTTTCAGAAAATACAAATAATTTGTCAAATTAGAGAGGAAGCTAATAGCTGAATAGAATGACTCTGTGCCAATGGAAGAACTGACACTGACCCAAACACTAAAGCTAAATATAGATACACTTCTGTATTGATGGCTGCTGATTTCTTTGCTCTTTTGTATTTTGCATATAAAGCAATGGTACAGGAAAATATATCCATAGTTTAGAGTAAAAGTTGGCTTGTACCAAAGGAAAATGATTCCTCGTACCTAAGGAATCCATATTCTATTTCCAACTCTGCCACAAATCATAGAATCAGAGAATCAGAGAATCACTAAGGTTGGAAAGGACCTCTGAGATCATCAAGTTCAACTGTCAAACTAACACCACCATGCCTACTAGATCATGTCCTGGAGTGCCACGTCTACACGTGTTTTGAATGTCTCCAGGGACAGTGATTCAACCACCTCTCTGGGCAGTCCGTTCCAATGCCTCACTACTCTTTCCATGAAGAGGTTTTTCCTAATATCCAACCTAAACCTGCCCTGATGCAGCTTGAGACCATTCCCTCTTGTCCTGTTGCTTGCTACTTGGGAGAAGAGATCAACACCCTCCTCACTACAACCTCCTTTCAGGTAATTGTAGAGAGTGATCAGGTCTCCCCTCAGCTTCCTCTTCTCCAGACTAAACAACCCCAGTTCCCTCAGCCGCTTCTCCTAAGATTTGTTTTCCAGTCCCTTCACCAGTTTTGTTGCCCCTCTCTGAACACGCTCCAGCAGCTCAATGTCCTTCTTATATTGAGGGGCCTAAAACTGGACACAGTACTCAATGTGCAGCCTCACCAGAGCCGAGTACAGGGAGACTATCACTTCCCTACTTCTGCTGGCCATGCCATTCTTGATGCAGGCTAGGATGCCGTTGGCTTTCTTGGCCACCTGGGCACATTGCTGGCTCATGTTGAGTCGGTTGTCAACCAGAACCCCCAAGGTCCTTCTCTGCCAGGCAGCTCTCCAGCCACTCTGCCCCAAGCCTGTAGTGCTGCCTGGGCTTGTCGTGACCAAAGTGCAGGACCCGGCACTTGGCCTTCTTAAACCTCATACAGTTGGCGTCGGCCCATTGATCCAACCTGTCCAAATCCACACCCATGTCCTGTGTGATTTAGAACTACCTTTCAGCCTCTCTGAGACACAGTTGTCCTGTATGTAAAAATTTCTTAATGTCTCTGAGACAGAAATTGAATTGCTGAAAATTATTTGGATCAATGATTTAAAGGCTCTATGATATTTTTATCAAAAGCAGTACTTTTTTCGCTTGAACAAAAACATTGCATCAATGCTATGCTATCTACCTACACATTTTTAGTGTTGGATAGAGATCTTACACCTGCTTTTCATTGTTTAGTGTATTTAATACAAGCAGACAGTATTAATATAGTTTTGTCAAGCATTATTTGGAAATATATTTATTATGTGATTAACAAACTTGAAACTGTACATGGGCATTAGAATTTATAGCAGATTTGTATAACATGAGCGTTGTTAATGTACCGTGAATATCTGAATATCAGTAATGCAATGATAACAAAGGTCTCAGTCTTTTTATCAACTGTAATTAAGTCACTTGTCTATTTTATATAATTATGATTTTTTTCTTCATATTAGCTAAAAAAATATAGGGAATCTTTCTTTCTACTGCAAACAACTATGACCACAATTATTAACCTACACCTACAGTGTGCTGATCTCACAAATAAAGATCAGAGGCATAATCCATAACCCAACAAAATTTAACATGATACCAAAAGTTACTTCAGAGAAAAATAAAAGGAGATTGAGCAATGAAGAACACTACAATCACAAAGAATTACAATGAAGAAAATTAATTCAGAAAAATAAAACATCATCTTATGATCATAAAACATCATCAGCCTCCGATCCCTGAAGATTTGTAAGGCATTTTGTCCATTAAAAAGTTAGCTCAAATTTTTTCACTACATAGCTCCTTTCTCTACAGCAAATTGGCCATTGGCATAATTTGGTACAGCAGTTCTTAGTTGTTAATGTAAAAAAAGTCTTGTTATTTCTTTACCAGGTAAGTATGTATGTTAATGACTATGTTAATTCAATTTTTTTCAGGCTACACTTTTTTAGATTAAAATTGCCTTCTAAGAGGCTTTTGATGAAAGCAAGGAAAAACTTAGAAAACTGTCTTTGAAGGAACATTATATATTCAATGACAAATATGGTTAAAGAACAGCTTAATTTAGCAAATTTTGCCCTTATGCATTTACCAATGTTGAGGATGCTGAATAAACAAGTGGATGCAGTGTTGAAATTTTACAGCTCAAGGCCATATTTTCAACAAGTCTGCTAATTAACTTAGAAGTAATTAGAACTAATAAAAAGCAACACTCCAAACACTTTGTGGTTTCTTTCATTTTTATAGGGAAGGTTAGAAGTTTAAGGTAACCATTTGTTCTTAGGCCTAAAAAAAAAGACGCACAAATATTTAAGGTTACTGGAGCTTTCTAAAGGGACATAACTCACTGGTGAGGAGTGTGCTTTTTTTCTTCCTAGCAAACCCAGCATATATTTTATTAAAAGGGTCAAAATATTACTAGGCCTTACTTTGCTGACTTATTCTTATAAAAAACTTCTGAGAAAAATTCAATTCTGATCATTTATGTGCACACAGTCAATATAACAACAAACAATAAAAGATTTTATAGCTTACTAAATCTTATTAATATGCCTAACATTAATACAACAACTGATAGGCAGTTTTTACTGTTTCCAACCTGAATACATAAATAATGCAACCAAACAAACCACAAATATGTTCTGCGTTTTTAAATTTATGGTAGCTGCTGAAAGTACTAATGAAATTTGATCTATGTTGAGAGGTGAAAAAAAAGGGAGAGGACTAGCTCCTAATTTTGTATCCTGTAAATTACAAGGTTGACCTAGTTTTAATTAGTCAACAGAAGTATTGCTGTCCTAAAGTTTCTTCATCATTTTTACAATACCTTGAAAGGTGATAACTAGAAATACAGATTCTGCATGATTATCCTGCATTTTATATATTGCCAGTGTGAACAGGCAGCTTCAAGACTGAAAAGCTCACTTGCTTTTCAACTGAAGGCTTCGGGATATAAATGTAAATGCTCCAAATATTAGAAGTGGATGCTTTGTTAGGCAATAAAAACTGTTGCACACATTATATCATGAACAGAAACAGTCCATAACCCTGACAGGATAATCACGGTCAGGGACCTTCAGGTTTGCTCCCACTTGCCATCAGCCATCATCTAGGAGAATCCCTAGTGCAGCTGATGAATGTGAACGTATAGTTTTTCGCCAAGGAATAACAGCCAGCACCTGTGTGACAGCCACACATATTATTTGGGAAAAGAAGAAATTTCTTTTTTTTTGGGGGGGGAGGGGGGTGGATTTTTCTTTACATCTTTTAAAGCACTTTTTGTCACTTTGACAAGTGATTTTAGAAGGGGTCAATAAGTAATGCTGGGACTCAATGGACTCCTTTCCTTGGTTCAAATCTTCTGGCCTACCTTCAGTTTGAATAAATGTTATTCATACATCTACTAAACCTTTCCAAAAAGCCTTAAGAGGATATTCTTTCACACAAAAGTGCTGAGTTCCATGCAGTCATCCCCCAAACCTTTCTGTGGGAGGTTCTAACCCTTCCCTACCCTACAAGCTTTTCACTTACGCAGAAAATTTTCCTTAGTGTCAGTTTTCACCATCAGCAGCTCTGCATTCTCTTTACAAGGTCACAAAAGTTTTGCTCTTGACAGGATAAACAAAATATCTTTGTTTGATTCACCTCTGCTGGAATATTAAAAATTGCAGACAGCAACTACAGAGGTCTGTTACTGATCCTGAAAACTACTTGATCTTCTCCCAAATTAGAAAAAAATACATAAAGTAATTGGAATAGAAGCTGATTTTTTTAATTTTTTTTTTTAATGATATCCAGCTGACATACAGACTTCCAGGAAAATATTGAGATCTAGCCTTTACACTACGTCTGTGGAGTAATAGTCAACTGCATGGGGTTTAGTTCTACTGAAGAAAATATCTGCTTCCCAGTGGCTACTAGGCATAGTGAAAGAAAGACCCCACTAAGCTAGACCTATCAAGCAAATTCAGTGACAACTTTAAAAACATGCTATGTATTTTCTTCAGGTGTAAACAGTACAGGAATTTTCAAGGAAATTAATTCCCTTCGCATAAAGACAACAGGAACAAGAAAATTTGAGATGGAACAAAGCAACAAAATGTAGCTATTGCTTTGAAAGGCACTTTTAAATTATTGCCATTGCAAAAAGAATGCTTTTGTTCTCGTATTCTATTAAAAAAAAAACCCAAACCACCTTTATTTTCACAATAAATCCACTGCCTTTGAAATGGACATTCTTCAAGGCAGAAGTAGTAGATTTTACTGTTTGTGACCATGACTGGGAGCAGACTACTACTCTTCATAAAATCACTTAATAACCCATTGTGGTCTCACACTGCACAATAAAAAGGGTTACAGTAGTTTCACACATTGAGTTCGATAGGTTAGAAAAAAAGCCATTGAATAATATCCGGATTTTATAAGTTATTTAGAGATTGGGGGG
>VWZZ01002386.1:0-83756 GCA_013399095.1 Psophia crepitans | reverse complement strand
GGGAAGAATAAAAGTTTTATATTCAAACAGAAATTAAGTTTTCACAGAACTGAACAATGTATAAATTCAAACCTACCCTGAAAACATAGATAGTTCATGGAAAAAAATAATCTGGTTCATTATAGTAGTGGCTGGCTAAATAGAAGGAAAAAACATCCTGTCCCAATATAAAGTTTTAGAAAGAAAAAAACAAGCAACTGTTGAACTTTATTGGGTATTTTGATACCTGAAACCTTTATCTTCTTTAAGATGATTTAGATTTCAGTGAACTAGAAAAGAAGAAAGCTCATACTAAACCAAGGGAACACCAATGATTAAACAATTCTAAATTGTGTCTGAGCTTGCTAATCAACCAAAAAGAACCTTTTAAAAATTTTTTTTTAAGAGGAGAATTATTGCTTATTATCACAGGAAAAGACTATCTTTCTTCTGCTCAGTGTGTGTTAGGCTTGGGAGCTAATCAGTCTGCATATACTGAAGAAACGTGAGCTTAATATGAAGCAAACTCTCTTTATCATTTGGAGACAATCGGTGAGACTGTATGGACTTGCTGGCAGCTTCGTGTAACACATACTTTCTCCTGACCTATCCTCAGTAAAGTTGATTAGTGATTCTTTCAATTTCCCTAGCCTACAAAGCATCAGACCTCTACCTTGGATGCATCAGGTAATACATAAATAACTCCTGTCTGTCCTTAATATTTCCTAAACTGCCAAATGCCAGGGATCACTGATCACACTGGAAGTCCACCGTGGAATGGAACAAGGTGCTAAACACAAGTAATTTCTTTTCATTACACTGACCTCTGCAAATGGTCTCATATCTTTGCTAGCAGTTCAAACAAGGTAGAAAACAGGTTTTGCTTTAGAGGAGAAAATAAAAAATCATTTTACACCCTCTCAGCATAAGTAGAAAATTCAGTCTAGTAGCTTATGGTTAGATCTGCAAAATGGATATAGACCCTAAAATATTAGGCACTGTGACATCATTTGCCCAAATGACCAGAGTCCAAACTGGTGCCTGAATGTGCCTATGATATTTTTTTTTTAAATAAAGTTAAATGCTCCTGAATTTTTTTTTCAAAGACAATACTTAACCCTCATTAAATGATTATTTTCAAATATTCTTTTGTAATGTAAGTAGTAGTACCGTGACAGATAAAATGTCAGCTGTCACCGTGAAAATGTCTGAAAGTCAGGATCCCAGTAGAAGGTGTGCTATAGAGCAAGACTTCTGGTCCCATTAACTGTGAATTGGACTTGAAGCAGGGATAAAAATTTTCTTCCTCTATGTCCAGTTGTTTCGAAATATAGAAGATGAGGGATTTGAACACTTTTGCAGAAGAGGAAAAGGACTTTCCTCTTCCTAGGTGAATTCTGCAACCACTATGCTGTTGTATAAAAATGGTAATCTGATATTGTTTTTTCTTTTTAAATACAGAGTATTCAGGCTTGGGGCAAACTGAGGGAAAAAAATCAATCTGAACTGGCTGAATACTATGATTTGGATGAGTGATAATATACATATTTATATATATATTTAAGAGCATAGGATGACATCTTTATAATATTCTTTTTCTTCTTAATTTTTCAACAGTCATATTAAAACATTGACCTATTAGCCAGCTTTCTGACAAAAAAGAGTGATACTCCATAACTACCCATAACTAATACACACCTTTTGATGACATAAAGTTATCCATCTTCTTTACAAAACCAGATAATTCTTAAATGTATGTTTCTTGAAATTAAGCAATGTATTAAGACAAAATCCTGGGTTTTGTCGTCATATGTCCTGAGAAAACAGTATTTTATAAGACTATATTAGCCAAATTAAAGTGAATGTTCTAAAAATTCTCCTTTCTTTTAACTTTTTTTTATTTTACCAATATAGGACAACTCCAGAAAACAAAAAAAAACAAAACAAAACAAAAAAAAAAAACCAAAAAAACCCCAACCAAACAAACAAAAAAACCCAAACAAAAAAAAACCAAACAAACACTCCCTCCTCTTCTACAAAATGCACCAACACATGTATGCTCAGTGAAATGTGTGTTCCAGCATGACATATTCATGGTTCCCACTATTGCATTGTAACCACTGTAAAAGAACCACAGGCAAATGATGCCCCCAGTGTAGAAGTATTTTTCTCCATAATATCTCCAGGTGATAAAAAGAAGAACCACATTTTAATCTGGTGGAAATTACTATGGTTACACTGGAGACAAAGGAATTTACTTATATTACCCAAAGATTTAGCTATTATTTGATGTTCAGGGAGCTCGGTGATGAAAGAGCTGTAAGGCAAACAGTGAAACAGATGAGAGAAAGGGAGAAGTGAGGAATGAGAAGGCAAGCAGAATACATATTCATTCTGATCGTGCAGATCATCTGTCCCTTCAGAAACCCCAGTAAGCACAGAGGTGCCACATATCCATTGGAAACACCTAGCACACTTACTGAAAACTCACTCCATCTCATTATAGTCCTTCCTGAGGCTTGTCTGACACTGTCATTTCAAATCATATAGTGGAACAATTATCTAAGTATATAACTGCACCAGGATCTGAGTCTTGCTTTGGGCCCTGTTAGCTGCTACAGTTCAAACCGTAGTAATTAAGGTAACGGCAATTTAAAAAAAAATTGGGTTTGAGATATGCCTGATTTATCTCAGTTTCTGCCTAATGGTGCCTGGATTTTTTATGCAAACTAGCCTTCTGAAAGAACAATATTTGCTAGCCCACAGACAAAAAAGCATGCAGCACTGTTCTTGTTGAAAAATAGTCAATATCCCTACATTTGTAAGAGAATAATTTAAAAAATTGCAAATATTAACATGAAAGAACCCATTCAAAAGCCATCAGTATGCTTTACAGTGCATTTCTTTCCATTTACTGCAATGAGCCACTAGAGTAGGATTTAACACACTAAGGGAAATTTGAACATGTCTACATACGTCAAGTGCAGACAGTCATGTCAGTTCTGCCCACAGCTGGACCTGCCAGATGATGTTTGTTAGTACAACCCAGCTGTTGATTAATGTTCCTGAATGCAGCTCAGAGCGGAGGTAGTTTATTTCCATTTTATGATCAGTACTGATATAAGAAAAGTATGTTACTTTCTATGTCTATGCATATCATGTTTTTCAGGGATCATTCTATGCATGTTTGAGTCCCACATAACCCAATCATGATGTTTCTACCTTAAATTAATGCTCCAAGAAGCATTTTCCCTAGTACAAATGACTTGGTGTACATTGGGAATGCACAGCTTGTGATTCTGTCATGTGTCTGTTATTTCTATGGACAAATGTACATTACTCTTCAAACTTTTTTCTTTAGTATTCATATGTTCATATGTTATGAGAAATTAATATACATAAAATATCAAAATCAAGTGGAATTTTCCTGCACAGTTCCATGACCTTGGCAGAGGGTAGAAACTAGATGATCTTTAAGTTCCCTTCCAGCCCAAACCATTCTATGATTCTATGATGATTCAAGGATCAAATCTTACTTAAACAAATTAAAGCTTATTATCTTCAAGTACTGTTTAAGTGGAGGTATGGTCATACCTGGTATTACATGCTGCTGGGGAGTAAAGTTTTAGTCCTGTGAACTAATGCCACTAGCAGCTTCCAATTTTTCTGTATAAGTATCACTACTTCAGATGCAATAAGCCTTAGTTAATACAAACTAAGATGATACTTTTTCATGTGTGGTGCGGAATACATAGCTGCCAAAATTGGTTGTGTAGCGGAATAAAACCATTTGCTTTCGATAGTTTCCTTATGAACACAAGAACAGGTTTGACAAAGTCCTACTGTCCATGGCGGTTTTTCTCTTAACGGAAATCATGGCAGGTTGATACAGAACCAGACTGCAGCTATACTTCAGAAGAATCAATGATTCTAGTTATTCCCACCAGGGAAACACGCTACTCTCAGTTGTAAAATTAAGACTGGTATATAAGCATTCAGGACAAGATCATAGACTGCAACACACCTAAGGATCCAAAGTGTATTTTCGTTTATGTCCTCTTCTCAGCCTCTTGATTTTATAAAGACCCTTCTTCAGCAATATTACTTCTTGTTTCAAACCACCTATCTCTAGCTCCTTCCCTAGTAGCCTCACCCATTCAAACTTGCTGCCCAGAGACATTATCAGAGTCAAAATGATAAAGCAGAATTCAACAAAGGAAACTGACAAAAAATATTTAAAGCAATTGTTGAAGAGTTTTGGTTTTGTTCACTTACCTATTCATTCTCTTAAGCTTTTCTGTTTTCACAGGCTGTGTGGGTGGACCTAGATTTTAAAAATAAATCCTGTATATATCTTTAGCCCACCATGTAAATAGTTTAAGATTTACCAATGCTCATTTTTTGAAGCTGCTTCCAAGGCCCTGAGTGCACCAAAAGGTTCTGCAAACCCTCTCCCTGTTCCCACTCTGCACTCTAAGTGTTAGCTAGCTCTCAGATGTGTTGAAATTCAAGTTTCACATGGTGCTTGGATCAGACTACTGTGAACTTTGTCATGTTGAAGTTCAGCTCTCACCCCTGATCCTTGCCTGATCTACATATGCCTGTGCCAACGCATTTATGTGTGCCTAGTCAGGTACCTTGTTGATCCTTACTTTCTGATTGTGTTTCCTGGATTGACATTGGGTATGCCTCATCTCTGCAGACTTTTATGGCCATCTCTGAACTGTGGCTGACCCTGGTTACCATCACTGGACCTGCTCTTCTTCCCTTGTTAGTGTGCCATCAAGAGACAACCTTGTCCTGCCCTGCCAGTTCTCCTCCTGACTCCCTTTCCCCTTCTTGCTCTTGCTGCTCCTTGACAGCAAATATATGGACAAAACATTTGAAGTCTGAGGTGGTTTTAGCTGCTCATTTAGAAAAAAAGTTAGAGCATTACTTTAGGTTCTTTTTAAAAATAAAACCAAGCACACTGAAAAACTCATCCAGTAAGATCATGGATTTAGAACCTCTGATGTTCAAAACATAAATCATAAGTTATTTTTCTTCCAGTCAAAAGTGACAGACACCAGTTTAGTGACTGGCTGACTACTATCATTTGGATAATCAATAGCTCTTTAAACTGAAACACAAATAAAGATAATGAAGTACCTTAGTATTTCTTAGGAATGCGTCTCATAATAAGGATTTGTAAATTTGAAAAGTACTAGGTTATCCAATAGATTATGCAGATATAATTTACTCCACCAAAATTAATACCCATTGTTCATGACCACCATTTAGTCTTCTTTTTACATGCAGAGATAATAAAACAGCTGCTAATAAACATAATTGTTAGCAGAAACAAAAAAAGGTACATATCACCACAAATGTTCTAGGCTATGAAGAAATGGTAATTACCATGTGCAGTATACTAATGTCTATGTCAGTGGTACTCACCCATTACTCACACAAACACAAGAAGTGGAAAAGCTTCTTGTGTCTCATCATCTCAACGTTAAGACTACTAAGGATTTTTACATTGCAGAATTATGTACTGGAGAGATTGCTACTAAGAATGTGGACTCTCTGAAGAATAGCAGGGCAAAATGATATAATAACAAACAATAACAAGTATGAAATAAAACTTTTCATTCTATACACTTTTTAAATCAGAGTCACAAAGAACTACAAATAATAATACCCTATGCCTCTCAATACCTCTGTTTGGGGGGAAAAAGCTATATGATCCTGTCAGTAAGAACAGAAATATTCATTGTCTTAACTATGATTAATTTACTCTGTTCAGTGTATGATTTTTAACCTGTGACAGAGAAACAATGGCCTATTGTTCATATAGCTAAAGAATAATCTTGTTTAGGAAAAAAAAAAGAAAATATAAACAGTTAAAAACAGTATAAATCAGTTAAACAGTATAAATCTGAGGAAACTATTCACATGAACTTCAGTATTACAGACTCACAGGCTTTTAGGATATTTATATTTGAATATAAACGTCTGAGTGCTTTGAGTCTTGAAGTTCATTTACCTCTAGCAGAGGCAGAAGGCTTCTTATATATACTTTCTGTATGTATGAAAGATTTTACATCAGCACTGAAACACAAATGATATATTTTTGTTCACACTGAATTTAAGAAAGGGGACAGGTGGATAAAAATGCTTCCTTTAAATATTCTATTTTTTCAAAACTATAGAAATAAAACATGGGGTAAAAATAGTGCGAACATTTAATGATTACTTTATTCTGATTTTGTGAAACTACAGAAAATACAACCATTATTTCCTTAAGAAGTCCTTCAAATGAGTATCCAAGGCAGTTTGTTTTCTGGAACTCAGATAGATTTTGAAGCTTAATATTCATCCTCTCTTCAGACTTCTACCATTATCATTTTGTTTGGCTATTAATTCATAATTCATTTACCATCAGTAACCCAATACATCTTTAAAACTGGGATCCTATTGTTCCAGGTAGTATTCTTAAAGCAGTAATTTAAATTAAAACCAAACAAACAAACAAAAAACCCAAACAAACCCCAAACAATACAATTTCTGTTACAGGAACAGGAAAGAGAACCAATAATGGAATGAGAAGTCTTGTTTTCATCCCTTGTCTTTATATTCACATCACCATGAATGAGAATCCTCTCATGGAATCATATTTGAACTGCTAAAATACTGATCACCATATTTCAGTAAAATAAGCAGATTTTTTAATTCCTTTCTTCCCCCCTAAAACAAATGTTGGAAAACCAAAGAAATTATCTGACATTTTGAAAGAAAATTACGTTGCGATTTGTTTAAACTGCATAGTCTGTTAAAGCTTTCTATTTGTTCTGAGTATTCACAGAATCACAGAATCACAGAATCACAAGGGTTGGAAGGGACCTCGAAAGATCATCTAGTAAAAAAGTTGTGCATATTTCTGCATTGGGGTGACTGTCCTATAACTTTTACTTACTTTAAATATTTTTTAATATAGTTTTTGTTGTGGCATTATTATTTCTAGAGTATTTTAAAGTAAATATAATAGAGCTAATTATGAGAGACCAAGGCACAGTTTGAATCTGCTCTTAAAGAAAAAGATACACACTGAGAATTACGGATTTTTTTCCATATGCATTTTTTATAAACTCTGCAGCACTCTAAAAACTTTTAGCTACAAAGGCTTTCTAAGTTGTTTTTTTCTCTCTGATTTAGAACATGTGCTTCAGACAGTACAGAAACTCAGTTGCTCATATTATCGCAGTGTGAATCAACATCTATGTTGATGACATGGGATGAGTTCTTTTGTCATATAAAGTATATATCTATGTAAAGAAATTTTCCAGCAACACTGTTTTCAACTGTGAAGGGAAACCTGAAGTCATTAAGATCTTTAAGAACAGAACTCCTAGATATGTTATTCTGCTATCCTGAACTTGCTTGTAAGTACATCATATATTCTAAAATGTTTAGATATCTCTTCAAAATAAAAGCTTTTACTCAGTATAGCCAATAAAACAGAGTATGTCTGCCAATTTCTCCATTAAAATCTTGGTGATGGTTTTACTTAAATTACATCAAATTTCAAATTTTCCACAATGATTCCAAAAGCATTGCTACGCATAGAAATAGAAATGATTAATTACAGATGAGTTTGAACTGACGTCATGGTTGAATTGTAAAGATTACTGTAATTTTCCAAACAATTCAATATTCTTTTTGAATCTTCAGTCCTCAATTTCCAAATTAGTTGCAATGTGTGCTATAACTCTGATCAGAATTCTAGGTGGTGCTGCTTCCAGAGAACCCAGAAACTTAAACTAATTACTTAGCATTTCACAAGTTTTAACCTAAGCATACAGGAACAGATGCTGTGTTGATTTTTTTATGTCCTATTGAGCCTTTAAAAAACCATAGTTATGAAGACGCATAAGATGGCTTTCATTTTCTGGATGATTAAGCCTACCAGGGGTCACCAGATAAAACTTTTTATAGTTTCCTTTATTTCTGCATATATAAAAGTTTACTTGATTTTGGGAGGGAGGAGGAATCATAACAGGAGGGTTACATTTTGTCTATAAAAAACATCCCATTGGAATTCTTAGCAAAAGTCATCTTTATGTCAAGGACATGGCATTTTAAGTACAGCTTTTTGTTCTGAAACTCAGGAAAATTCAGATTAACTTGATATTAAAAACTAATCACCATTTCAAAATGGAGTTGGTAGCACTGAAATGAGAGGTCTATTCCCTTCACACCATCCTTTAATCGGACGTATTCCCTAGAATTTTGAAGATCATGACACTTGCCACTTTTAGCAGCATGAGTAATGTGAATTACTTGAAATATAAATGCAAACTGACCTATTCAGCAGATCAGGAGAGCTTGTAATCTATAGCTAAACTGACAGTGAGACAAGCTAGAGAACATTTAATAACATTACAAACAGACATTGGTGTATCCAATTAAAATGGATTAAAATATAGAGATTTTCACTTCTGAAAATTACTAGGAAAGAGTATTATATGGTCATGCAATATTTAACTAAAGCAGTTAGAGAACATTTTAATAGGAGCCAACTTGAAAAAGAAGTGTGTTTTCCTGGGAAGAGAGGGAAGATTCTATTTTATAAAACCTTTTAAAATATAACCTAGAAAACTTGCCTAAGAGTAAGGGCCTGTAGGCATAATCATTTTAGCTGAGTTGATTTAGCATCAATGCAGTTATATCCCAGCTTTTGAGAAAGAGATTTGCTAGAAAACCAATCATGCAAGATTACCAGGCAATTAAAAGTATGCTAGGATATGCTCTTATGGCTTAACTCAAGAAAAAAAAGTAAATCATTACCAAATGGAAATGTGGATAAGAGAAAAGATGAAGTCAAGGATCAATGAACTGTCTAGGATACACTGTATAGTAACAGTAAAAGAGATTTCTACCTGAAATAATTCAGAAAAACTATAACATATCTTCACAATAAGTAAAGGAGAAGAAACGTTATATCCTGTATCCCAAACCACAGAAATATAAAGCAGATGAAAGTTTGTCTGAAAACAGAAATCTGGCTGAAAATCTGTGTAAAACTGTCTCACAGCTATTAATATTAGAAAATTATAATCACTTCTAAATCAATGAGGCATGAATGCAAGAGTGCACAGAGCTAGAAGCTATGAGAAGCAAGATTAATTTATAACCTAAAAAAAAGAAGAGAGTATGTTACAAACATATGACAATCATTTTAATACATGTATTTGAAAAACAGCTAAATGCCAGAGTTTGTACCTTCTTTCTATTTCAGAATGAGTGAAAGTTTATAGCCCAGAGCTATAAGCCTTAAGTCACTTATGGGGTGACCTGAGTCACCTGGGCTATAAGCCCACTGGTCAGTCATGTAGTATGAACTGGTAGCATGGACTAAACACACAGAATGAAGGTCAGAGATACTTTGTCTTTGGAGGAGTAATATTGACAACATGGAAGAATACTACTGTTTTCCACAATTTAACATTGACAAATTCAGTATAATTTTTTATGCTTTACTACCAATGAAGGATCATCTTGTTTTAAATTTGTGGTACTCTGCATTATCAAACTATCTTTGTTAATATTCAGACTATGCTTTCTCTTAACATACTTCTCACACATGGGTTTCTTTCTGTTGCTCTGCTTGTTTTTTTAATCTTTGTTATTATCTTTAAGGTGATAACTAACACAGGAAGGTACGAAAGAATAAAAAAAATAGATTTGATATAATGAAAATAGTGAAATCCTTAGGATTTTTAGTAAAGTTATTTATAACGATTCTGAATTTATCTGCCCAATACAACAATTTTTAAAAGTAAGGAATACAGGTATTAACAGTTATGGAGGGAAAATTATGAAGGAAATCAAAACAACAAATATATGTAAAATCTAGAAAAAACATTTTGGACTGTGATAAGTAAAGAAACGTACATTAAAAAAATTATTTTTCCTAAGGACAGGAAGTCTATAGAACTGTGAGAAAAGTTATTCAAATTTTACAAAAAAAACCCCACTTTTTTTAAATGGCTTGAGTGAATTGTCAAATCCCAAAACTAAATAAAACTATCAACCAAAGGTAGTAGAATTATGAAGGATGGGTCCCTGAATAACTCAGACCCTCAGCTCCTTATTGTTCTAAACTTGATAAAGGAAAACAAATGTAATTTGTTTAAGTTGTTTCCATAAATGTCTGTTGACTGTTGCTGACTACAAACAAACACAGATTTCAGAACTAGGATTATCTTTAAATTTTTACAGTAATTTGATTCTTTAGTGCTTATATTGTGTAAAGTGTACTAACAAATCATGTTTTAATAACCTTTATTCTATGAAACAAAGTTAACAGGTTTTAGTCAGTTCTACTGGATATCCAATTTGAAATTTGGAATTTTTTTTTCCAATTTAAAACATATTTATAGAGATAATGAGTAATTTTCAGTAGTTTTACTTTTATTTTTTCTTTTCTCCATAGTGCAGTGAACTAATGTGGTGTTGTTGTTTGGGTTTGGAGTGTTTTTTTTGTGTGTTTTGTTGTGGGGTTTTTTGTTTGCATTTTTTTCCCCCTAGATAGATCCACATTTTTAACTTTCCATCACTCCATAAGGACTGGAGGAGTAGAATGTAAATGATCTTAGACTTTGCCTGACTTCTTCATTTATGTACTCACTGCAATGGAAAATAGCAAAATAAAATGAATGTTTTTCAACATTTACTATACAAGAATTCATAAATAAAGGCAAATATAAATTGGAAACTTCAGTTTATTATCTAGGGAATTTAATTTCGTAATGAGATAACTCATCCTGAACTTTCCATCCAGAAGATCCATCCAAACTTCAGAAAGTATTCATCTTGATGGTGATTTTTTTTTAATTTCAGTTTATATATTCAAATTTAGCAGTAAAATAATTACCTTTAAGAGGTATGCACTGTCAACAAAAAGAGGAGCATACTGTCATGCAGGAAAGTAACTATAATAATTTATTCTGGTCTGGATTTAGCTTAAAACAGCAATTATTTCTGAAAGTATGATGTGGGAGTTTCAACTTTATTAGAATTATAAATGCTTCAAATGATGAAGGATGTGATAGTGTTATCTGTTCACACAAATATCCTACCATGAGAACTTGAGACTGAGGATGAAAAAAATGCAGTCTTAGTGAGTTTTCACTGAAAGTGATGGTATTGCAATTGAATGAACTACACCAATAAACAGCTGATCTGCACATTTGCACATCCAACACATAGTCAGCTCAAATGTTTCATTCTTCAGATTGGGAAGGAATATTCTGGAGGCCATGGACTGAAAGAGTCACACTGAAAGATGAGTAGCTATCTTCATCATACATATTATGTAACATTGTATAAATGTGACATACAACAAAAAAAAAATGTCAGGTTAGCAACTCCCACATCTTATTCTAGCCCACTTAATCTGTCAAAGGAAGTACTAGCACCACAGACTGCAATCTTTCCTCAGTGCAGGGACCTCCTGTTAGAAGCTACTAGCAACAGTGAAGGTGTGGTGGATTGACCTTGGCTGCACACCAGGTGTCCACCAAGCCGCTCTATCACTCCCCTCTTCAGCAGGACAGGGAGGGAAGAAAAATAAGATGGAAAAAAATCCACATAGGTCAAGAAAAAAATGTGGTTTAATAAAGGCTGTGCATGGAAGCAAAAAATAAACAAAATATTAATATTTATTCTCCACTTCCCATCAGCAAGCAATGTCCAGCCACTTTCTGGGAAGCGGGGCTTCAGCACATGTAACGGTTTCTCTAGATGACAGACGTCATAAATAATGAATGCTCCCGCTTCCTCCTTTCTCTTAGTTTTTATTGCTGAGCAGACATCCTATGGTATGGAATATCCCTTTAGTCAGTTTGGGTCTGGCTGTGTCCCCTCCCTAGATCTTGCCCACCCCCAGCCTCCTGGTGAAGGGAGGGGTAAAATGGCAAGACAGCCCCAATGCTGTGCCAGCACTGCTCAGCAGCAGCCAAAACCCTGGTGTGTTACCATCACCTTGCTGGCTCCCAATGCACAGCACAGCACTGTGAGGGCTGCTGTAGGGAAATTAACTCCATCTCAGCCAGATCCAATATAGAAGGTAAATGAACTCTGTATAACCTTAGTAAACAATACAAATAAAATTAAAAAAAAAATAAAAATTAAATGTTAAACATGGATTGTAAAAGACAAAGCTTTTATTACTATTTTAGTCTTTGGTTAAGAAATTCGGAGTTGTTAGTGGTTGCTTACAATGATTTTTGTATTATCCGTTTGTCTATTCATCAATTCAGAGCTGACCAAAGTACAAATAAATTGCACCAGAACAGCCACACCTGCACTAAAAGATAGAGACACAGAAAAATAGCAATAAGTAAGTAAATAAATAACGGCAAGGCCAAAAGCCAAACTGCTACTAAATAAACAAGTTGAATGGACAAATATGAACAAGAGATTTCCATTATTCATTGTAATGCAAAATACAGAAAGGATAAAGGTACCAAAAGCATTAAATGGATTTTGACACTGCTGAGTTGTATTTCAGGGTTAACCGAAATGCAGACAACTAACAGCAGGATTTAAAACTCCCAGTCAGAGGAAATGTTCCATGGCTCTAGAGAGATAAATAGTTGAATCAGGTTACATATTACTGCTGATTTACACAGATGACCAAGACAGAGAGACCAACTACAAAGCTGTTAAGTTTGTTCATGGTAGAATAAATTAAACAGCAAGCTGAACTCTGAAAAAAAACTGGATTGCTAATACATAAGAGATGAATCTTGGGAATTTACACTGTACGGTAAGAGTTTATGACTCCAGTTTAATAGCTTACTTCTCTCTAAATATTCCAGACAACATGCAATAATAGAAAGACTTTAAAAAATCAAGCACTGTTTTAAACTAGGTATCCAGCTGTATGGGCAGAATGGAGGTCCAGGTAGCTTAAGATAACAAACACCAAACCAAACACAAAAACAAAACCAAAAAAGGCTTGCTATATTCATTTTCTGTATTTCTTACGGCAAGCCAAATCTCAAACAGTTTTACTGCTCCTTTATTCATATTAACTGAAATAGCTGAAGATACATAAGAAAGATATAGTTTCCAAAGCTTTATCAGAACTATACTGTTTGGTGTCAGTTCTGTCTCCTAATTCTATAACATAGTCAAAGTACTACAGCAAATTTACCATATAATGACATTTTCTGGAAGGCACTTGGATATTATAAGAAATGTTAACACCTTTGATTCACGCTCAGGAACTCAAATACATAGAGCAATTATAGGCCACGTACCACATTGAAATTTCTAAGTGGTTTAACTGCATGAAAGATGAGAGTGAAAAGCAATTTTATTTTAGACACATTAAAAAGTCAAAGAAAAGTATTTCTCCATTGCTGGAAACAAAGATGTAGTTGAAAAGAAAACCCACCCAAAATCTGAGAGAACAAGCTAAATACAGAGAAGAGTCTTGGGCAGCACTCACAAAAACAACTCTAATTCTCCCTTTCCCAAATAATGTGATCAATAACAATGGAAGATCAATAAAAATAACTGTCTCTTGAGAGTATAAGCAAAAAAAAAACCAAAACCAAACCATAAAAAACCACCACAAAAAAAGCCAACACACCAAACCTCTCATTTTCTTTAGGGAGGAGTCAAATTAATACCTTCAGTTGATCAAAAGCAAAAAGACAGTGGAAAACTATGTTTTATGCCTCTTATTCTGATGAAAATACATCTCAGTCAGATCACCAAATCTGAAACTGGCAGGAGACATTAATATTTAGTGATACAGACTCTCAGATACATTGGCAAACTTTGAAATCATCTTCTCTATCTGGCATTTAGACACCACGATAGTATTTAAAACCTAAGTGAAATGAGATTACAAAGTTTTACGTATTCATCTTACCAGGTGTTTTTTATACTTGAACCACGAAATGTAAAGCTACAAAGGAAATATATCAAAACACTGGCCTTCGGTACAATACAGAACTCTTACTATCAGGTGTTTATACATATAGCCCACAGTGGCTTTGTGGAGAGGGGAGAGAAAGGGAGGAGAGGACTGTATTCTTCAGGCCCTTCTACATTATTTTGATAATCTGGACTTTTAGATTTTTAAAAATTATATTAACAATATAGTTCTTCATTTAATATAGATCTTTTCTTTAGTCCAGAACAAGATTTGAAGTGTAATTCTGCTGTTACAAAAAATAAGTTCCATGTAGTTCTTCAGCTTTACTTTCATATCATTCTTTAGATCAAAAATAATGCCTTAATATCCTACAAATGATGGAAAATAGAAGAAAAAAAAATGTCTGTAGAATGCACAAAGTTTGATTTCACTTACAAACTGCCAATAAAGAAAAAATCACATAGAAATCAGTGAGAGAGAACTAATCTTAAGTTTACTTAAATTGAATTCAGTTTCTCAGCAAGAAAGCCTAGCAGCTTCTTGAATTGCCTGTATAAGATAAAGGTATCTTTTCCCTCCCAGCAGTTCTCTGATCAACCAAAGACCCCTATGAGGAATAGTAATCACAGATGGGCAGCTTTGGTGATTGTTGGTAAAATGCTTTATTCACCCCTCTCAGTGAGGGGGACAGGTTGCAGCAGATCCCTACCCAACATCCCTCAAGTTACTCTTCCCCGATACCTTGACCTTGAGATTCACAACTGCCACATCCCTGGTTATGAACTCTGTAGCAGCACACTTACACATGACACAAAAATGTCACTGAACAAAATATATGTCTGATATTTGCTGCACTTACAAATCAAATTCAGTTTTCATATAACTAAATAATTTTATGAAGAAGGAAAGACTGACACAGCAATATTCATATACAGCAGAAGCAAAAAATCCTTAGAAATGTGAGAAGAAAACTACAGAATTTTCTGCAGCTTGCTGTAAAGCAAAGACAAACCAGTAATTTATAATGGATATTCCCAGGCAAGTAAACAAACAAACAAACAAAAGGCTTCTTAATTCTCTTATAAAAAACAGTAACAAAGAAATCTCCTTAGGTCACTTAAGGACATCAGGAAGGACATACCCTGACTGGAATGGCAGGAATTTTTTATTTTTATTTTTTTTTCTTTCAGAAATACATCTCACAGAGTTAACTGTTTCAGGAACACCTGGGAAAAAAGTACAACCTGCAGCATCACTTCATCTGAAGTCCTATAGGGAAAGAAATTAATAGCATGTGTCTGTCTTCAGTAGCTAATGAATATATAAATTGCCAAGCACACAAGTAAATACTTTGGGGAAAGTCCTTCTTTCCAAACTGAATAACTTAAATTGGAAATGCCTTGGTATACGATTATATTTTAACAGATTAATGTGTTTTGCTGTTTAAAATACCATTTGCATGCAGTTTATTTTAATAGTAATAAAGCTTTTGACTTTCTTTGCAAAACACTTTGAAATCTGTTAATCAAAAACTATAGGAAAGCCAGGTGTTACTATCATTACTATTATACACGTAATTTAAATGACAGGAATTCACAATGAATTGTACATGGTAATACATTAAAAATAAGAAGTGGGGGGAAAAGGAACAATTTGCAGGGACTTCTGCTTCATCTTTATAGCAATTAGAGGAGAAGAGAAGGGGAAGAGAAACAACTAAGCAACTCCTGGTGGTTCTTTCTACACTAGTTAAGAAACCAACATCTCTCTTACAAATTGTTCAGTTGCATGTATGATTCATTTATAAGATAAAATATGTAAATTAAGCAAGTATTATGGTTTACAAGTCACTTGTAGTTACTCCGTGTGAACATACTTCAGTTGTAGCCATTCTGGAAAGTACCTAAGAAAAAGAGCATTACAAATATCAACTGATCAGGAAAATTTCATTTAAGCAAGATGAAATCAGCACAAGAGTGCAATTTATAACCATCAGACTATCAAAAAAGATTTAAAAAAGTGAGAATTGATTTAAGCAGTACCTCTTCTTTATTGTTTTTTTACTTCACTAACACAATTTATTTGTATGAAAGGATATATGTATCTTCTAAGGATATATGTATCTTCTAATGCTTGAGATTAGATTCTTAATGCATTTATCTGAGAAGTGTTTACAATGTGTTCGATTCAGTTGCTGACAATAAGCCCCTACTGTTGTAAGATTTAGGTTGTAAAACATGTATAAATAATGATGGAATGGTCTGTAATCAACCAAAGTGAAAGGCAACGAAAAGTATAGTAATTTTCTCTGTTCAGAAATCTAATAGTGGGGAAAAGAGTATGGCAAGGTATTAGAGAGGTCCATAAGCTAAGAAATAGCTAAATGAGTAATCTGAAGTCCGTAAATCCTGTGGCCAAGACAATTTAATATTGCCAAGTGTTAGCAACAGGTCTCATGCTTTAAAAATAATTAACCATACCATATCTCAGAATTTGCCAAGCTTTGTCTGAACTTGTTTGGTCTTCAACTGGTCTTCTTCTGCTGTGGTGTCAACTTGCTTTATGAGGGGATGACTATTGTCTTGGTTGTGCTAGTTGTTTTGGCAGAATGGTCAGATCGATCGCTTGTGCTGAGATTTTGAGCTTTTTAAAGGTATATTGTCTAATTTACTGCCACCTTAATTTTTACTTATTTCTTTTCCAATTGCATGGTTCGTATCCTAATATAAAGCATACAAAATTAAAAAGAAAAAAACAAAACAAAACAAAACAAAACAAACCATAGAATGGGCTGGGTTGGAAGGGACCACAAGGATCATCTAGTTCCAAGCTCCCTGCCATGGGCAGGGATACCCTACACTAGACCAGAGTGCCCAAAGCCCCATCCAACCTGGCCTTGAACGCTTCCAGGGATGAGGCATCCACAGCTTCTCTGGGCAACCTGTGCCAGTGCCTCACCACCCTCACAGGAAAGAGTTTCTTTCTAATGTCTAATCTAAATCCCCCCCTCTTTTAGTTTATACCCATTACCCCTTGTCCTGTCACTACACTCCCTAAGAAACAGTCCCTTGCCAGCTTTCCTGTAGGTCCCCTTTAGGTATTGAAAGGCCTCAATTAAGTCTCCCTGGAGCCTTCTCTTCTCCAGGCTGAACAAGCCCAGCTCCCTCAGCCTGTCCTCGTAGGAGAGGTGCTCCATCCCTCTGATCAGCTTTGTGGCCCTCCTCTGGACTTGCTCCAGCAGCTCCATGTCTTTCCTGTACTGAGGATTCCAGAGCTGGATGCAGTACTCCAGGTGGGTTCTCACAAGAGCAGAGTAGAGGACTAACAGGCCTAATCTTAGTGTAAGTAAACCACATGGACCAAAAGTGAATATAGTATGTAACTCCTTAGCAAATACAGGGTTGAGAAGTATAACAATAACCCTGAGCGATAACCCTTAAGACTGAAGAGGAGGAAGAAACTCTCACTGTCAACATAGTACTTGTCCCAGCAAAGAACTAAGGATGCTGACAACTTGCCATAATAACATATAAGCAGGGTGGGTATTACACCAGATAAGGGAATATAGGCAAGAAAGACAGTGTATAACATTTTTCATTGTTTCATAATTAAGAGGAATTAGCAATAATCAGGTGAACTGGACTATAAGTGTTAAAGTACCCGTTTATATTTGACTTAAAAATCACTATTTTGATTAATCTGTTAGAATAGTCACTAGACTAATAGTAAATTCTCTTCCATCATTTGTTACACATAAGAAAAATGTGCTAGTAAAAAAAGCTTTGAAAATAACCCATGGCTTGAGTGAGTAAGGATCTTGTATTCGGTAAGAAATACAAGATCTCGGTCTTGTATTCAGTAAGAAAAAATAATGATCAAAAAACAGAAGAAATACAGTGGGGTAGACAGTGGTCTGTCGAACTCACTTTTCTGTCTGATAATGGCAGTAGAAGGTTCTGTTTAGGGATAGTTCATGAGTCTGGGTATTATCTGTAGTTGGTTGTCCCTTGTAGTCTCCAAAAACAAACAGTCACTAGATAAAGGTTTTTAGAAGATATATCCTTACCTACTCCTTGAACTATTTGGTTATGGGCCTACTGTTCACAAATGCATAATCTTTCTTACGATCATCTGATATTACCTGTATTCAAATCCCTCTGTGGCAACAGACTCCAAAAGATCAGTCAGCTGTGTACAGAAGTAATTTATTTTAAAGTACTTCCCAGTGAACAATCCCTAGTTTTATTATTACAGAATTCAAAGAAGAACAAAAGATGACCTGTGAAATCTGGTATAAAAGAAAGAACTTAAACAGTATGAAGCATCTGTCTATGGTGGGTTGATCTTGGCTAGCTACCAGGTGCCTACCAAGCCGCTCTCTCACTCTCCCTCCTCAAAATGTGGAGAAAATACAATAGAAACCCCCATGGGTCAAGATAAGAACAAGGATATCACTCACCAGTTACCATCATGGGCAAAATAGACTTTACTAGGCAAAATTAATTTAAATTTTTTGCCAATTAATAACAAAATATGACACCAAGAAATAAAAAACATGTTCCTTCCCAACCGCCTCCTCTTCCACGGGTCAACTTCACTCATAACTTTTCTATGTCCTCCCCCCTGCCTAAGCACCAGAGAGAGATAAAGAATGGGAGTTGCATTCAGTTCATAATATTTTGTCTCTGCCACTCCTACCTCCTCATGCTGTTCTCCTGCTCCAGTGTGGGGTCTCTCCCACAGGAGACAGTGTTTCATAAACTTCTCCAACGTGAGTCCTTCCCATGGGGTGCAGTTCTTCAAGAACTGCTCCAGCATGGGTCCTGGCAGAAAACCTGTTCCTACACAGCATCCTCTCCACAGGGTCACAGTTCCTGCCAGGAACCTGCTCTGGTACAGGGTTTCCACAGGCTGCAGCTTCCTTCAGGGCATATCCACCTGCTCCAGTGTGGGGTCCTCCATGTGCTACAGTGTGCATATCTGCTCCACCGTTAACCTCCATGTCTGCATGGAGGTGACAACTTATGTCATTGTGGTGTTCTCCATGGGCTGCAGGGGAATGTCTGCTCTGGTGCCTGGTGCACCTCCTCCCCCTCCTTCCTCACTGTCATTAGTGTCTGCAGGGCTGTTTCACATTTTCTCACTCCTCTCAGCTATTGTTGTGCAGCATTTTTTACCCTTTCTTAAATATATTATCACAGAAGTGCCACCAATGTCACTGATAAGCTCATATTTGACCAGTGGTGGATCCATTTGTGACCCAGCTGAAACTGGCTCTGTTTGACATATGGCAGCTCCTGGTGTGTTCTTATAGCATCCACCCCTTCAGACCTCCCCTCCCAGCTAACAAAACATTGTCATTAAAACCTAATTCACTGCTAAAGCGAATGAAAGACCTGACAGGAGAAATGATCAGCTTGAAAATAGAAATTGGACCTTTGAAGATAGTTGTGAATGACAACCTCATAGAGGTGTGAAAGCTAGACTTTAAGGTAGTGATTCAGAAAAGCAGATTTATCTAAAAATAGTGAGAATACAGAAGGTAATTATCACTTAATCTGTAGCTATCTGTACAGAGGGATTATTGAATTGTTTGAATTAATTTAGCTTAATTGTATCTGAAGAAAAATCACGGTCAACTTGGTTTTAGATTCTATGGAATATGCTTTACATACTAGTTATTCCAATATCTTTGTGTAACTGTTCTTGTTAGTATTCTCCACAATATCCCATGAATTCCAAATGGAGTCCATTTAGGCTTAAATTTTTTTGTTGTAAATACATTTCACTGTTTTTCTGTGAGAAATGTGCCATTTTAGTTACCATTAATTTGAAGAGAAGTTATATTCACCTCTCAGAAAGCAGGATGAATTGGAAAATACATTCTGACAAAACCTCTGCATGTAAAATGGAAAATTTCACAATGAAAAGAAAAAAAAAATCTTTTTATGGAAGATTTTGGGTGCAAGGTAATTGAGTACTAACAGCATGTAGATAAGAGCAACAATAGGTTAAAGATAAAACAGAGGATTTAGGGAGTATGAAACTAATCAGTAAAAAAACAAAGTAAGTAAAGAAGCAGAAGAATAACTAAAGAGAATGTTGTACAAGATAAGATGAACCACATAGCATGTTTTACTTGAAAGACAAATGTGTGCAAATAACAGCAAACAAGTAAAAATTATGGAGAATGATGGAGACATATCTCAAAGTTACACAACATTCAGAAAATTCTAATTAAATGGATCCTGGGGAAGTATTACAGAGCAAAATGAAAAAAAGCAAATGACACAGAGAAAAAAATTGATTTTTTTTTTCTTTTTTAGGAAAGAAACATTGACTATGAATGCTAATGTAGTTGAGAAACCCATAACAATGACAAGATAAAACTATGAAATGATATTTATAAGGAATAGGTACTCAGCAAATGTGTGAAAGCAACAGTAATGACAAACTGTAGTAAAGTAGACAAGAATGAGCACAAGAACTAAAGAGAGATTTGTCTGTTTCATATTCCAAAAAAGTTTTTCATGGGGTTTGTCACAGACTAGAAGGAATAAAGTGGATCTTGCAGAGCAGCAGGTCAGGTACGTATCTGCAGTGCTGAACGAGGAAAGGAACAGATTCAAAATGAAAAACAGTTTGAATAAGACAAATATTGGGGAGAGGGGGGTAGTCAAGGAAGGAAGAAAATATTAGTAGGAATTTAAAAAAACAACAACAACAAAAAACCCAAAAAACTGGAAGGAAGAATGTATTTTGGAGAATTTCTTTAGGAAAAAAAAATAATTATGAAGCTGACAGAAAAAGATTCACTTACTACTGTTACATCTCCTCAATATGTAGATATTTAATAACTATTAATATCAGAAGTTATTTGCTAAAATTTAAAGCCAACATAGCAAAGACAGCAATCATGATGAACCTCATGAATTACTTATTGCAGAAGTATGTGGAACTGAAATTCACTGAAGGGACAACAAACAAACAAAACCAAAATAAAGTAAACAAGGGAGACAAAATAAGTCTCGATCAGAGGATTTTAAGAATGTAGCTGTCATAGTTTGGATGTGTATCAAGTATAATGCTTGATTAGATACCTGATGATAGGTCAGAGAAAGATAGATAAGTGCTACATAAACCTGATGCACTAAAAGAACAAAATGATTCATAGAAGAAAGAAATTACGAAAATCACATGTAACTAAAATCAAGGGAACTGAATCCTTCAGTGCAATAAAATTACCTTGTTACACTCCTATATTGACCTGATTTCTTGAAATTATGACTGGGGTTTTTTATTGGTGGTGGCGATTTGTTTTCGGGTTTTTTTATTTCTTTTTTCAACCCAGGAAAATAGTGACTAACTTTTTTGCTGTTGATTCAAAATTTTCTCTTTTGAAAATCTGTATTTTCTGTATGTGTGGCATTTTCTGTATGTGTGGCATATTTACTATATCTAGCAAGCCAAAAGCATGAATCATGGATCAAGATCCCATTATTCTCAGCACTGCACACACATAGATTAAAAAGATCAAACCTAACAAAGCTGTAAAATCTCTTTTACTTGTTTCCTTCACTTTAATCCTTCTTGCCTTGCCCATACTTATTTGTCTAGTGTGACTTTGGAAACCTCCTAGTGCTTATGTATTATTAGCCTAACACAATGCACAAACAGAATCACAGAATCATAGAATCTTAAAGATTGGAAAAGACCTCTAAGATCATCGAGTCCTACCATCAACCCAACACCGCCATGTCTACTAAATCATGTCCCAAAATGCCACGTCTACACACTTTTTGAACACAGTGACTCCACCACCTCCCTGGGCAGCCTGTTCCAGTGCCTGACCACTCCTTCAGTGAAGAAATTTTTCTTAACATCCAATCTAAACTTACCCTGGAGCAATTGGAAGCTGTTTCCTCTTGTCCTAACACTTGTTGCTTGGGAGAAGAGACCAACACCCTCCTCACTACAGCTTCCTTTCAGGTAGTTGTAGAGAGCAATAAGGTCTCCCCTCAGCTCCTTTTCTCTAGATCAAAAAAACCCAGTTCCCTCAGCCGTTCCTCACAAGACTTGTACTCCAAAACCTTCACCAGCTTCGTTGCCCTTCTCTGGACATGGTCCAGCAGCTCAATGTCTTTCTTGTAGTGAGGAGCCCCAAACTGGACACAGTATTCAAGGTGTGTCGTCGCCAGAGCCCAGTACAGGGGGATGATCACTTCCCTACTCCTGCTGGCCACGCCATTCCTGATACAAGACAGGATGCTGTTGGCATTCTTGGCCACCTGGGTACACTGCTGGCTCATGTTCAGTCAGTTGTCAACCAGATATGTATGTAAATAAAGATATTCAAGGTTCACAGTTGCAGTTTCCTACTCCACACATTACGCCTTTCTGTAGGGTTTGTTATACTGGTACATTAAAATGACTTCTCTATCACAGGAACAGAGAAGATCTTGTTTAACTAACCTAATGGTATATACCTGAATGGTCAAGTAAAGCCAGTCCCAAACCACAAACTAATCCAGATTGATGATCAGTTTAACACTTACCTCAGTCAGGAAAGTTAGCAACATAAATTACTGTGTTGTGTCTCAGGTAAATCAATAGCGAATCCACTTCTAAAATAACACAGTTATAAGGAGAATATGAATTAACTACATCAAATAACAGTCCTCAGACATTTAGATGCAATTTTTATCCTAAAAACTGTATGTTCCATTTCAGGCAAAGACATTACTCTCTCTTCTGTCTCAGCAGATTACTTTGTTTAGCCCTATGCTCCAGGTTAGTGTGTAAATCAGACTCATTTTGGAAACATAACTGGAAATTCTATGTAAGCTATTACTTGTTTTTTCACACAACCTGAAAGTCTTTGAGTTTATTTTGCTCTTGATTTTTTATTTTCATCAAATTTATTTATGGTGTCTGTTCATTCTTTAGGTATGAAAAAACTGCAGTTAGGCTGGAGTCAAAGCCAGAAATATAGTTGAAATACACTGAACAATTTCCATCTGTATGATTTCTCCAGTATGTGATTCCACTGTACTACATATCTTGACATGCTCATCAATCTGCCCCTGTTTGATGTTAACATTCCCCTGGGAAAATGGAAATATCATTATGGAAATTGCCTGAGTGAGCTGTTCTGTCTCAGTGTTTTCACAAACAGTCAGTCTGGAAGTACTAACACTAGGAATCAGAAAACCCAAAAATCTGAGATGCAATGAGATGATTAGGTCAAGTAAGCAGAAATGTAGTGTGCATTTTAAAATACTGTATCATATTTTCATGGCACATTGTCTTACTTATTTAGCATCATTAGATTTCTCGCAGTTGCAAGTGATCAAAAACACAGAGTTAATCTGGTGAAGTAGCTGCTCTAAATAGTTCATATATTCCATTAAACTATTCAAAATTTTTATGCCTATATAAAAGAACATTCTAAAAGTTGAAAAGTCAAGTAAAGAAAGATTAATCTGAAAATTAAAATTGCCTTTATAACCTTATTTCAAAGCCCTTCTATATATGTTTTCTGATGTTGCCATATTTTTCTCTACTCTCTTGCTCCAGTTGGTAGTAAAATAAACATTGTTTACTTCCACTAGATAGTTAATATTTTAGGTTCTGGTTTTGTTTTAACCTTACTGTTCAAATTATAGCCTTAGGATCTATTTAGTCCATGTTATTTAAATACTGTTTTGATTACAGATATTCCAGGCTGTTCTGGACTATTCTAAGCAGTACAGTATCTCTGAAGGTTTTAACATATATTTGGGAAGTGAGAGAACGGTATAAATTCATTTCATAGCTGAAGAGCCAAAACAGAGGAAGATTAAAATTGAAAGACTACTGTATCTTGGGCAGAAGGCAGCCGAAACCTCTTATGCCTAAGTAATTTTAATTATGTAGCACTTGATATGTTCAAAGCACACGTCCCTTTGTTCCTTTGTTTTTAATTGCTATTGTGAATGTACAGCATCTTCAGCAAATTGTATTGAAAGAGCTCACATTTGAAAATTAGTAAAAATGAGTGACCATTTTCAAAGAGTTTTGTTAGGTTTCTTGCTTCCCATCTCATGAACTCCAAAGCAAATCAAATGAGAATTTGTCCCAATTAGCTTTAAGAGTACTAAATCAGTAGAGTATCATTCTGTCTGGTGAGGAATCTTAGTTATTGCATAATTCCCAGCTTCTGATGCAAGTAAAGTAGTCATGATGATCTTCACTGCTAGGCAACCTTGCTGTATCTAATTCTGTCTTATGCGATGGAGCAAATGCAAAAATATTATTCCACTTGCAAATAACAATTTCATCATCATACTAACATTCAAGGTAGCATGTGCTCTGACATTTCTCAAATGACTCAAATGAAAAACTTTGAAGTATGCTGTTATGTTGTTTTAATGTGGTTTCTAACTTTAGATTGTTTATTTTTTAATAAAAAGAGTATTATTTTATCAAGCTGCATATGGTGTCAGTAACATAAAGTGTTTAATTTACTAAACTGATTTTCTTGAAGGAAGCCATATATCAATCAAAGAACTATCTGATCCAGTAAAACACACATTGTAAATTCTATGTATATTCATTAACTTAAATATTTGTTTTGTTCACTAAATTACAGTTGAATGTTATGTTTTCAGTCCATCTGTATTCTGTTCAACAGAAATATAATATTAAAAATACATAATACTCAATTTATAAATACAAATCTTCAAGAAAAAATAAATTTACCAACTACTTGGAGTGGTAGACAGTCATATTAAGAGGAATGTGACTGTTTTGCTACACTCAAAAGAAATTCTATACGTCATAACAGCAAGCTGAAAAGAGGGTCCAGCTGTCTGCTGTTTTGCAGAAGCAGAGAATGAATCTAAGAGTTTTTAATAATAATGCAAAGAAAATAAACCAACAAACAAACTAGCTATGAAAAATATTTTTTAAATGCATTATAGAAACAAGTTTTGTGATAATTACAAATTCCACACTTAGTCACTACTTCATAAACAAGTTAGGTAAGTAGTAGTCCGTGCCTGGGAGTACTGAAGCAACAGGAACAGATTATGCAGTTTTATTAAGTTTAGAAAATACATCTTTTTCTACCAATGCATTTTATTTGCTTTTTTATTTCTTTCTCCCTCACATAGTTTATGCTAGTACCATCTGTCAGAGCTTGCAAGCACTTTAAAATGTACGATACAGCATACTCTGAGCTAGAATTTTTCTTTTTCTTAAAGTTTCATTTGTAACAAAGCAGAAGAAAGATGTAGAAAGAAAGAAAGATCTATTATTTAACAGATAGTTTATGGTACAATTTATGTAGTAAAACTCAAAGAGAGAAAATAGTACACAATATGGAAAAGATGACATCTTTAATACAGCTTTCAGCAATAACTAGCTATCTGTTTTACTTTATTCTGCTCAGCTGAGTATAATATATTCCACTATTAATATAAGTACAAAGCGTGTACTGCAAGAGATATTGCAATGGAAAGGTTAGCTGTAAATTCTAATATGGCTATGTTAAGAAACACAATTGTATGCAAATGTGTATTGATATTTTAATATGAAAATGAAAAAGAAACTTATTAATATGACTAGACTTTTATACCTAATATTTTTTTCTGTTCACAATTCTGCTGTTATTATAGTCATCTCTCAACTCCTGATTATATGATAACTCTCTACTATGATATATTTCAAATTGTGAAGACATCCCTAAAGTTAAAAAGTCAGTTTGTCCCTTATTTCCAATTTATCTGGGATCATCCTACTTCATTGAATCAGCAGAAATAATTCTTGGATTTGGTCAGAAGCCTACATTAAAATTTCATGTTTCAATAAACAACAATTTGGAGAGGGCTTCTGTCTATACCCAAAAAGTTTGTTGGCATTTCACTCATCACTTCAGCATCTCTAGACTCAGGATAGTCCCTCATTTATTCCCACAACAGTATATTGCTCTGCTGTATTTCAGAGTATTTAACTCTATGTCTTATGCTATATCTCAGAACAACCTCTGACACATTGTTTTATTTGTAATGTCTCATCTTACTATCAACTACTTACTGTTTCTTGTAACTGGTAAGCATTTGGAAAAGCAAACACTGATGATTATGTTATTAGTAGTAAAGGAAATATGACATAATTTCAGCTTCACTAACTCTTGCTAACAGCTGGTAACCACTGGCAAACGTTGACTTTCCAGTGACAGCAGACATGGTGCTTACTCCGTGAAGTGAAAGATGGTAAGCATGGAAAAACAACAGGTTTTGTTCGTTGTGGTTACACATTATTTAAAAATGACAGATAATTTATCCCCCAGCCAAGATTAATTTCTTTCATGTAGTTCAAACTGTGATTTCTGGAACCAGAAATCCCAAGACCCTTTTTAATGCCACACCTAGTTGCTAAATGCATGGCTATAAAAAGAACATTGATATTTTCCCAAGGGTTAGCTTAAATGTTTAACAGGAGTAAAGTATGAACTATATCATGTAGATCTTGCTTTATTTGTGGTGATCTTTTGTACTCAAGGCAAAGAAATATTTATTAGAACCCACAAGAGGGCCCTATGGAAACAATCAAGGAAGGTTTTTAATGAGCTCTGAACAAAATTTTCATTGCAAGATACAGCAGAGGGTCTCTGCAGATGTAGTAAGCCAGAAATTCATATATAAACAGAAAATTGAAAGTCTTTTGGCCTTAAGGAGGAATTTATTTTAAGAGAGTGATAAAGGTACCTTTTTTATTTCTCTGAGTAATTATGAGTGGGTGAATGGCCAAGAAATAGCTTTTGTAACTATTTTTTTAAAATTATTAATGAAGGTAATTACAATTTACCATAATGTTTTGCATATACTTTTTTTTCTGAATAAAAATTAAAAAAATAAATAATAAAAAAATGGTTTGCCATTGACTGAAAGAGAAGTTTTGCAGTATTTGTTGAATGTTGCTATCTTTTTTTCCTGTTTAGTAACAATTTTGGGATCTCACAAAAAGGGAAATATAAGCATATGTATGGATCCCCATACACACAGAATATAATCTCTAGCTATCAGCACTTTTTAAAATAGACCTAATAGTACTTTCAGAAAAAAAAAAGAAATAAAGCCATAGAGAAGAAAGCAAGCCATAGTCACCATCATTGTTTTGCTTTGCAGTGTCTCCCAGTAGTTGAATCTCCTTAGACAGAGGGATCATTTATTAATGTAGCATTTCAGATTGGGTCCAAATAGAAGAACATAAAGACACATTAATTAATTAATTAATTAATGTATTATAAGCAATAAAACTATTCTAGGAAAGAATCTATGTGGGTTACTATGCATGTGGATGGTCATGGAATGGATGATAAACTCCTAATAATAATAGTCTCAAAATTCATGTAAAAAAAAATTAAAAACCCACAGTGAACATCTGTTGTAAATGTCACCCCAGCATCTGTTTGGGGAAAAGATTGTGAGAAAATACAGGTAATTACTCCTAAAATTCACAGAAAGAGTACATTAGAAGGTTGAATTTCTACATGACAGCCAAGTGGCTACCACAAATTCTCATGTAAACAGCAAAGCAGGAGAGGATTCTAACAAAACAAGCCATTTTCAGCTTATATGAAATCTCTTTATTGTCAAAGAAAAGTGAAACCAAAAGAAGAAGCAGTACAGCTTTGCAGCATGTTTAGAATAACCATGACAAGTAGTAGCAAAACGGTTGAGTATTTTAAAGCTTCAGATGGGTTCAGGTTTTTAAAGATTTTTTGAACCATCAATGAACTGACTCAAAACATCATATTTTGCCTATTTTAATGAACTTACCCTTTTCAAATTCCCTCTAATAGGCATCTTGGCTGTGTTGCTTTTTATAAACCATAAATGTTATTAGAGTAGTTTAATCAATTTTATGCCAAAACTTATCTAGCCTTTACTAATGCCTTTAACTGGAGTATTGAATGTTACTTGTTCTCTCAGAGCCTAGGTACAAATGCCTAGAATGACAGCATACAATTTTGTGCTTACAGCTCAGTCTTTTAATCAGTTGTATTTCAGGGCTGTAAAAGTAAAATAAAATTTTCTGCTATTTTAAAACATCACAAATGCATATGAGGATAATTGCTTGCACAGCTAATAGACTGTTTTAGTATCTTCTCTGTGGAGTGTTTTCTTGTTAACTTACCCAGCATAGTCCTGTCCAAGTTTAATGCTTCAGATTTAGCATATAATTTTAATCTAATGCACAGCGCTGCTAATATTTCAAACATTATGATATGTGCACTGAGGCAGAAATACGTAGTTTGTTTAATAAGCCATTAAAAATGACTTGGACCTCTGAAATTATTTGGAGATTTAAGGCAAAAGTGGGGCTTTTATGTGTGGGTGGTGGGGGGTTTTTTTAATTTTGGGTAGGGTTTTTCCCCTCCTTTTTTATCTAATTAAGCACAGGTGAGCCAAGTCAGCAAAACAATCTTGGCTGAGAAAGATGTATGGTTACACAGCCAGTAATCTGTGTTAAAAAGGAAGGTTTTGAGATATGGCTTGCTTTCTGCCATGCTTTGTAAAACAACCATTATATGAGGTGTTAATCTCAACCTCATGACGACCTCTGATCATGATGTTGACTTGCCATAAAAGCACAGAGTCTGGTCACAGAAAGCAATATGCTGTTGCACGATTCTGAGTCTGAACACTCAGCTCCAAATCTTGCTTTCTTACAGGAATTCTCTGCCTTGTCAGAGAAAAGCTGTAATCTGCCTTGTCTTTACCCCTAAAGGACTGTTCTGACAGAAACAAAGCTGGGCTGACAGACATATATCAAGAAAGTATTTAACAACCTAAGTACTTATATCTCGCTAGAGCATTATTTTGTTGTCCCAAACTCATATCTTATAGATGGATATACAAACTGTAATGGACATTTTTTGCTCACCAGATACAAAATAAGAATTTCAATAGAACTACAAATATTCTCCCAGCTAGCTGTTAGCTTTCCCCGTTTTGCCTTGCAGCTGATTATGCTGATATAAGGAAAGAATGCAGTATGAAGTCTACAGCGTCCCAGAGTACATTCCTGACAGCTGTTAGTTTTCTCTTCCTCTGAGGTGCAGTCACTTGTATTGATTGATGTACAGACAGGCAAGTCAAAATCTAACACATACATGGGCTAGATTCATTATGTTTTCCACCTTTTGCTTCTTGTCAGTTTGATCTGTACTGGGGGGACCATACAATTCACTTATCATTCTTGTTGCCAAAGGGCATCTGTGCTGTTCATTTGCTCAGCCTTGCAGAGATAAATGCAGCTTGCTGCAATTAATAAAATAGCTGTTCTCTGGAAATGACTTGTAGAAATAAATTTAAGTTACGCCATTGTGTGCTCATGGATTTGTATGGATAATAATATAGATCTAATACGCAAGACATTAATCTCAGACAACTGACATAATTGGTATGGTAAAGATTACCTTTTCAGCCAGATACCTCTAAATACATTTTGAAATCACTTACAGACGGACTCAAGAGGTTTTCAACATTTGTATTTGTTCTCTGATTGAGAATGGAACAAAATATTTCAAAATGTACTACAGTAATGTTTCTCAGACTGTGTTCCACAGAAGGAGCATATGAAACCATTGCAATGTATTTATCGGTTTTTAAACATGTATTTCACCGTATGTTCCCTGTCACGTGGAAGGAAACAAATAGAAAAGGATGAAAACAGCTTAGTGCTGTGAACTCACAAAACTCAGGCTTTTAAGAAAAGTAAAAAAGAACACCATTGAGGCTATACTAAGCATGATGGCACAAATACAGCACTAGATTTTCAGGCATGGGAGTGTTTTTTTTCCCAAAACAGCTAGGTGGCCCTTGTGAATTTTGGTTTAAGTATTCCATGGGCTATTAAACACTGAAAAACACCACTTCAGTATTTTAAATATTGCCTCAATTTAAATATTTCTTCTTGAACTTTCATATTTTATATTTTGTATTCTACAGGGATAAGTTATTTTGAAGGGAAACATAGCATATTTAATTCAGGAAACTTTGAAACAGAACATTACAGAAATACCTAACCACTTACCTTTTCCTCTCTGAAACAATTTTTGCATAAAATCTCCACGGTGTCAGAGGTACTTTCTTTTCTTTGCACTGATCTTTAATATCATTTGTACAGTAAGGGCTGAATATGGAGGAAGGTATTACACATTTTCAAGGAGTCAGTTATGCCTCAAAAGAAAAATGTTAGTAAAATATAATATTAATTTTCGTACATCTTCATTTTGTTGTCACCTTAAAAGCATACACTTCGGTGAAGTTAATCCTGCAGTCTTCTTACAGATAACTCTCAAGAAAGTTTTCCACAAGAACTGGTATTTAGAACTCAAATTCTTCAATAAGTCAACAACATGGACTAGAGGAGATCTGTTGAGAGTGACAAAATGTAACTGAAGTATTGCCCTGGATATGTGTTAGTAAGCAGCAACCAAAAAGCTTGTTCCAATAACAACAGAGTCTAAGTCTCTAAATGAGTCCCCAGCTGCACAGAGTTTCAGGATAGCAGTGTATTAAAGTACACATAGACAACCAACCAACCAAACATACAAACAGAAAAAAACCAACCCTAACTGGTTCACAGACTTTCAAAGACGATTAAAAAACAAAGGGAATGCCTGTTTATTCACCTTTCTGAGCTAGAGACAGCTGGAAGGTAGAGGCAATAGCAAACACGTCCCTGGCATAGCAAACTCTCTGGAAAGAGGAGCAAGAGGATTCCTGAAAGGGAAAAGGAGCTTGCGCGGGATGAACTGGGTTTTGGCTGAGGACTTCTAGAATGCTGTTCCACAAACTGATGATCAGAGTAAATGTTCTTGTGCTTGACTGGTACAACCCTGAGAAGTAAAACATCTTCTTTCCTGGAGAAGGGGCTGTGCCTTTCACAGAAGTTCAGACTTACTCAAGAAAATTCATTGACAAATACTTAAGAATAACATTTGGTGCCAGTTGTGAAATCCTATTCCTTTGAAACAAGAATGTACTGTAAGTGGAACATCTAGCTCACACCACAATAGGAATTTGCAAATGCATGGAAGGGTCTAGTGAAGAGGTGAATTGAAAATGTTTCTTAGAGATATTATATATTTGCAAGTTCAACTCTTTTACCTTATCAGGCATTTATGTACACTATTTTTAAAATATAACTTACTTTTTTTGATCAGGAAGGATTTTTAAAAATTCTTTTTATGACTTTGACACTTAAATCATTAACATTATTAAAATGCAAATTTTATATGTGTGGTATGATTAATGAAGCTTGGTTTTCTTCCAAGTTATCCCACTGGGCCATAACGTATGCTTTAAGACCATTCTACATTTAGATGGTTTTGGTATATGTATAATCACACTGAATAATTTCAATTCTATTTGTTTCCATGGAGGTTTCTCAAATACTTTGATGCATTCTACTTCTCTGTCTTTGCCTTCCTCATCAAAGTCACAATGAATACCCATTAGAGGCATTATAAGAATATATCCTCAGGGTTATGATTTATTTTTAGGCATACTGACTAAAAGTCAATTTTCTTTTGCTCCTATCCACTATTATTCAGTGGGGATTTAGTCTCATTGGCTTAGATTCAAAGGAAATTTAAGAGCTAAAGCATCGCAATATCTAATTTTTAAGCACTGGTCCCAAAGATGGAATCATAACATAAAGCTCCCTATATGATTCATTAGAGAAGTTAGACATCTTAAAACAGGATCCACAAAAATGTGCTAAATGCTAAAGAAGGATCTATGTATATTGCATTTAATTCCTTCTTCCTTATTTTGGGATAATACAGTCTTCGACTTTCACTTGTCATGGTCCAGCAGGCCAGTTCTATCTCCCTTGTTCTGCATGCCAGGATGAACATATCAGATAAGTATTGAAAATGTTTCCACTTTACACAGAGTAACAAGTATCACTCAGCCAGAAGTAGTCTGCTAGATTTTAATCTTGTGATAAGAGCCTTCAAGAAAGGTGTGAGAAAGCCTGAAAGCTATATTTTCCAAAGTTTACCTCAGCATTTCATTCACTGTCTTTCATTTGGCACCCAGATGCTTTGGTTATGTTTATGCTGATAAACAGAATGGACTAACATCACTACAACTAAACTGTCATTCATCCCTTATACAGGAGGACTCATCCATACCACTTGGCAGGAATATCCTTAGCTGTACTCAAAAATTTTGTTCTTTGGTCTTCTCCACACTACTTTGCACATCCTGGGAAGGTGTTAGCTGTCACGAATCAAAACTTTCAGGGAGTATATTAATGGCTAAACAGTCATCATACACTCGATTCCACGGCCTGGACAGTTGTTTTATTAGTATAAGTATGACCTTTTTAGGCTAGGATGAAAATGCAAGATCTCCTGATTCTCAGGGGAAAACATTACTATTACACAGCTAGGAAGAATAGTTATCTTTTATTTTCATCCTAGCCTGGCAAGTTTATACTCCTAGAACTAGGGACAGGTGGAGGGCAGGAGGTACACCACACACTTTTATCTAGGAAATAGATGTAAAGTTGATTTCTTCTAGAGAAGACCAAAAAAACCCAACAAAATTACAAACAACCAACCAAAACAACCCAGATTTCTCACATTTTAGATGAACAGTCTAATACAAAAGGGAAATTTCAAAGCAGGTTTAAGTAAAATCCTTGATGAGAAATATAGGGTTTATAAATCCTAATGAGACATGGGCAAGAGAAGTGAATCAAGTTATCCAGTTAAAACTGATGGGTTTTTGACCCTATGCAACAAAGAAAGGTCAGAGCAGCAGATGAGGTTTTCAGGATCACAGTTTTGAGGTAATAGTTCTTTTCTAGTGATCACAATTTTATATTTGTTCATATATTCCATAACTTCAAATTAGTATAACAAGGTCCATCTTCCCTACTTCAGTTTTATTAGATCTAATGATTCCTTCTGGTGTATGAACACATCCAAGTAGAAGAAGGAGTAATGCCCATACATTCCGCGCTCTGATGCCATGATGGACCTGGGGTCTCCAGGAACCATAAGAGAGAATGACAAAAATAAATAAGAGTAACAAACTGAACTGTCTCTGCTTGTCTTGTAATCTGAAATACTCTGGTTTGTAAGGCAGCTACTCACTTCAGACACAGCCAGGGAAAAGGTAGCATTGGCTATTGACAGTGTTCTAAACTGCACAGTGCATGCTCCATTTAGGAACCTAAGTTCCCACAGAACATAAATGAAAAATGGAAACATAACACAAAGACATAACACAAGACTTGGTGGCAAGTTGAGCCAGGGCAGGTTTAGGTTGGTGATGAGGAGAAATTTGTTCTCGGAAAGGGTGGTCGGGCATTGGAACGGGTTGCCCAGGGAGGTGGTGGAGTCCCCGTCCCTGGGGGTGTTTAAAGAAAGGTTGGATGTGGTACTTAGGGACATGGTTTAGTTGGTAATAGGTGGTGGGGAGACAGTTGGATTAGATGATCCTTGAGGCGTCTTCCAACCTTAATGATTCTATGATTCTATGATTCTATGACTGCTGAAATCTACTGGTCAAAATCTGAAATACTATGTGCATTGTAAAACCCCTCACTTAACATTTACAAAAAACCCACCGTGTTTAGAATAGAATGTTAATGGAAAAATGCATGTAATTAATATTTATGATCTTAGTGAGAACTGGCTCTATTAACTTGAGTACAGATGGTCAGATATTTCCCAGGGAAATATTTTCATTAAAAAATGCTTCACTGAGCCTGAAAGCTTTGTTTGACTCATCTCAGGTTTGACTAGATTTGGCCAAATCAAAGGCAAATCCTCCAGTCCTGCCAGGCTGCTTCAGAGCAATCAATTTACTGCTGCCAAGTTTGGCAGGTCTGGGATAGATCAGTCGGACTACTTCCAGAACAGGAAACCTGAAAGCTTTGCTTGTAAAAAGCTGGGGCAGGTTTGCATAACTGATGCGTTCTGATCAGTCTATGTGATAGGTCTGCCCTGGAACCACTGACCCTGGAAGTAGCTGGTGTTCCCAGCTCTGGCATGAATTGTCTGGTAACTGAAAAATTATCAAATCTTGAGGCTTAAGAGTCTACACAATGAGGACGGTGGTCTTACTAAAGCCTCCAGTTTGAAAGCCTGGGAGCCACCACACAGCAAACCTTTGGGGAGCTCAGGTGATCTCTCAGAGACTGCAATATCTATGCAACAAAGCCAGGATTTAAAAGCCCTTATGGGGTTCTCTATTTTGCCTTTTAAGCTGATCTGCGTGATGAGGCATCCTGAAGACACATCTCCAGAGCTGCTCAACAATGCTACTTGTTAATTCATGTAGTCAGTGTTATCTAGTGTCTGAAGCTCAGATGCAGTACTTCAGAAACTCTTCTTTTATGGAAAGGTAAGATAAATAGATATATATACATAAGTTTACATATACACACACACACACAAATATATATAGAAACACATACATGTATACACACACACATATGTGTACATACAAAAAAATACATGTATGTATGTACATTTGAATTTAATTCCAGGAATCAAGTCATTTGACAAGACAACATTAAAAGGGTAATGTCCACAAAATGTCACCCTTAGGGAAGCACCCAATGAATGTAGTAAAAGCCACCAAGTAATCTGTCCTATATGGCAATAGACACATTGCAATAGGAAGGACTTCATTGTTTCTAAGAAAAGTAATGACACAAAAGTAAAGCATTCACTTTCATTGTTCTCAGATACATGACTTTGAGATGCTCATTCTCTATTTTAAAAATAATTTTCATTATTTGGGGTTTTGGGGTGTTTTTTTGTTCGTTTTGCTTGTGTTTTTTTTTTAAACCTCTAAGTGTGGGACATTAGTCCTAAGAATTGAGCACTTCTATTTTGAGTGTCAACATAAGGTATATGAAAAAAGACAACTTAAAATAAAAAATTTATATAAAGGACAAACAAAACAAAACAAAACAAAAAGAACAACAAAAAAAACCCCCACCAAACACCAGTCAAACAGGAAAAAAAAAAGCCCTGCTGTCTGCTTGTATTCTGTTAATTGATATCCTCTAAGGAGTCTCGAACTGGGAAATCTGAAATCACTTGTTTAAATCTGAATTTCTGAAGTGTTTTCAGGCTCTTTACTTCAAGACTGCTATTGCATTTGTGAAAAATATACAGATCTAGTTATTTACAAGTTTTACTGATGCATAATAGAAGAACATACAAGATTAATTAAGTGGTATCAGGCAACTCAGTAAGTTGATGGCAAGCCAAAGAAACTGAAAAACCCTTATTTGATCTAGGTGTAAGATCATTCTTTGGGAAACAACAAAAAGACAACAACCTCAAGGATTAGTCTCCAGAAAATTGTGGGCAATGTTAATATAAAGGGCAAAGGGCTGCAAGGAAAGCAACACTGAAAAATTCTGGACTTGTGGGTTAAGGAAGAAAGACTACCAAAGTTTACCTACAAATGTTAAAAATTCATTGGTTGAACTCATGTGAGATGGTGGGATACCTTCTTGAAAAAATTGCTACTGATTAAAAATCTGTCTTATCTGATAAGGAATTTCTTGCTTTAGACAGAGAGGACATAATGAAAATTATTTATTCCCCATTTTAAAATACTGATGGGGAAAGAGTGGGGAGAAAAGGGAGATCTGAAAATTTTCACAAAGGTAGTTTAGCTCCGCATTACAATCTTTTGCCTTCTCTTAGATGAGTTTGATAAATGAGCTATTGACAAATTACAAAAAGAAGTGACATAGTGACCCTAAACTGGTACTATCTGAGTGACAATTATCCACATCGCTGAAAGTGCTTCATATATAAGGTTGAAAGTAATTTGTAGAGTAATATGTGTGTTCATACATACTATTACTATTCTATCTGTGTGTCACAATGTCATGTGTACCAAGATGGGATCATGAAAATACACAAATGGCTGAGCTGATCTCATCTAGACTTGTGAAAGAAAAGTTCAGACAGGACTGACCTGCAGTAACAGATTGCAAAATCCAAAAGAGACTGAGCCTACGTAACAACGGCTACACGTAACTTTAGCATCAGATCTGAAGTTGGAGCCAATAAATTCAAAGTAAAAAAGTATCAGAAAGTTAATAGCTTCTACACTTTGCTCACTAAACTTTCCTTCCATTAATTTCTGCTTCAGTCATGAAAATAATAGTTGGTTTTGATCTCGTGTCAGTTCAGGAGACAAGTGCCAGCCAAACAACACCGAGGATTTCACTGTTTTCATTTTAGGAAAACTGAAGGAAGATCACATGCTGGGCAGGAGAGCCTGAAGATTGTTTGATAAGATTCCATTAAAGTGAGCTGACAGCAAGGTTAGAAGTGAACTGGGAAATCTTCACCTGGGTAATACCTGTGAAAGAAACAATCAGTTTGACATTTCCCAAGTTAAAGATTTCATGTTATCAAAATGGAAGTCAAGTGTTCCTTTATAAAGGCAGCACAGCCAATACCAGGATCACTCTAACTCATTCTGGACTGAAGAAGTCATTTTCTTCCTATGAAGAACATGACTGACGAAGTTTTAAAATTGCACTAAATATTGTAAGAAGTATTGCTGTAAGTGCACTATATCTTGCCTTGCTGTATTATAATATTCAAAGATTAATTTAAGTGTTAAGCTAGCTTCATTTCTAATTTTTTTTTTAATTTTAAATATTCTGTCACATCCTCATTAGCATCTCATTACTAAGCAGTTAGCTAAGGAAAAGGACAAAGAAGGAAAAAGAAAATTAGATGCAACACTATAGCGCATATTTTCACCTTGATGAGCAAGAGTAAGTCATTAGGGTTTACTGAAAGTCTTACACATGCTCGGGAGGAATAATGCCCTCAAGGTATTTTGAAATTATTAAAATGTTAAAGCAACAATATTGTTTTTTTATATAAAAGAGTAATTTATTAATACCAGGTAGGAATACATGTAGGGAAAAATCTATACAGATAAAAGAAAAATAATTAAGTACTTAAAGAATTGCTCCCTTTTTTTCAGTGATGGTGGGAGAGAGGAAATGTGAAAATAAAATAACACCGTAATTTGAAAGTTAAAATGGTTAAATGCATGCATAAATTACTAACAGCTTCTTCACTATTACACAGGGACTTCTGAATATTAATTCATATTCCTTTTTGGAGGGGAAGAAGGAGATGTCGTTTGAGAGAAATATATGAGAGCTGACTGAATCCCAAAAAAATGCGTATGTGATCTGACCAGGTATAAACTAAACCCTCTGAAACTGAAACAGTACTACATCAAGGCTTCTATCACAAAAGGTGCAGGCTCCGTTAACCATGTGTGCTTCTGTGCTCTGTTGGAATAGAGACAAAACGTGCAGTGCTTGGCAGGATCAGCCCCAAACTCACATGATACAGACATACACATGCACACACATACATAGGCAAGTTATTTCCTCTACATTTGTAGAGGAATTTTCATTGACCTAGTTTCAGCTTATGAACTTTTTTTCTAGTTTGCTAGTCACACACTGACTCAAGCACTAAAAATCACATCAAAACCAGAAAAGTGTTGTCATCAAAATGGCTTCTGTATCAGAAAATACAAAGAAGCTCTGTTTCCCACTCACTATCACTACCTTAGCCTGGTAGAGACACTGAAATCACCTTTATCAGCCTAAATTCATGAAAAGGATAAGTCCCTGAACAGCAATTGGCAACATACATTTGGATTCTGGTGAACTATATTTTTATTCACACATATTGCCCTCTGAAATCTGGGCCATTCGTCCAGGGGTATTCTCAGCTCCAGTTTACCAGTGCAAGAACTTTCAGAACTGACATTTATCGAGAAAATAATATGACCTGTTCTGACTTATGAAACATTCCTGAATCAGTACTTACAGGTGAATGGCCATCAGGTACATTCTGTTGAGTTGCAATGTCTCATTAATATACATCTGTTTCCTTTCTGAACTATATAATCCTTGAGCAGACACAGGAATGCCCTACATTCTATTTAGGAGTTTTCTCCTGTTCATTTTGCTATTACAGCATGGCCACAATGCATTTGTAGCAAATATTGCCCATTTCATAGAATCATCCTGAAGAACTAATGCGTAAGGCCCCCACAAACTAAGTATGTGACATCAACTGAAAGAGCTCCTCAGCAGCAGCAGTGTGTGATTTAAGGGTCAAATTATGTTTTATTCTTCTTAATCTGTGAAAATCTTAATGTTCATCACAGATTCACAGATTGGTAGGCGCCAGAAAGGACCTCTAGAGATCATTTAGTCCAGCTTCCCAGCTAGAGCATGATCACCTAGAGCAGGTTGCACAGGATTGCATCCAGGTGGGTTTTGAATATCCCCAGAGAAGGAGACTCCACAACCTCTCTGGGCAGCCTGTTCCAGTGTGTCGTGGTTTAGAGAGTTATTTTATTTCCTGATGCCTCTCCCCCACCCTCCACCCCGCAATGTGAGGAAGGGAAATTATGAAAAGAAAAGTAAACGTGGTTTGAAATAGAAACATTTAATAAAAGAGTAAATATCTTAATAACACCAGTACTGGTATAAAATACAGCAGGTTATACTCAGCCAACACAGGGCTGGCGAGCTGCACCCTCTCAGCAGTGAGTGCCGATGCCGCACACAGCGAGCAGTGCAGCTCCAGGAGAACGCGACAGTGACCACGTCTGGCAGGGCAGGGCTCAGGAGCAGAGAGTGGGGGTCAGGGACGGGATGATGGGCGAGATCCTCCAGGGCCGGCAGCCATTAAAGTGAGAGGGTCGTCCCAGAGAATCTCCTAATTTATAGGGAGCGTGACATTTATGGTATGGAATACTCCTTTTGGCCAGCTGGGGTCAGATGCCCTGGCTTTCGCCACTCCCAGCACCTGGCTATCTCAAACCTGCTAAAGATCTTGATCACTATGGAAACCTGCATTACATAGCTGGCCATAAACTACATCAAAGTGTCTTAGCAACTTTGTTCTCACAGAATTAAGTGCTGCAGTCTGCTCTAAAGTGCAGCTTTTCTGTGCAGAAAATTAGTTCTATGATTCTATCCTAGTAAAACCAGGACACAGTGCTCCATCAAGGTCAGCATAAAAAGTTTTTCCTCATATTGAGATGGATGTTCCTGTGTTCCAGTTTGTGCCCGTTGCCTCTTGTCCTGCCACTGGGCACCCCTGAGAAGAATCTGGCCCCTTTCTCTAGACATCTGCCCTTTAGATATTTATAAGCATTGATCAGATCCCCTCACTCTTCTACAGCGTAAACAGACCCAGCTCTCCCAGCCTTTCCTCATATGAGAAGTGCTTCAGTCCCCTCATCAACTTTGTAGCCCTCCACTGGACTGTCTCCAATAGTTCCTTGTCTGTCTTCAACTGGGGAGCCCAGAACTGGACACAATATTCCAGGTGCAGCTTCACCAGGGCAGAATAGAGGGGGAGGATAACCTCCCTCAATCGGCTGGCCATGCTCTTCTTAATGCACCCCAGGATACCATTGGTCTTGGCACACTGCTGGCTCATGGTGAGCTTGTTGTCCACCAGGACTCCCAGGTCCTTCACCGCAGTCCTGCTTCCCAGCAGGTCAATCCCTAACCTGTACTGGTCCCTGGGGTTGTTCTTCCCTAGGTGCAGGACCCTACACTTGCCTTTCTTGAATCTCATAAGGTTCCTCTCTGCTCAGCCCTCTAGTCTGTCAAGATCTCACTGAATGGCAGCGCAGCCTTCAGATGTGTCAGCCACTCCTCCCAGCTTGGTGTCATCAGCAGACTTGCTGAGGGAACATTCTGTCCCCTCGTCCAGGACATCGATGAAATGTTTGATGATGATTCATTGATGAATAAGTTGAATAAAACCAGACCAAGCACTGACCCTTGAGGCACACCAGTAGTTACTGCACCACTTATCAAAACCCTCTGGGCTCCACCATTCAACCAGTTCTCTACCCACCTCACTGTCCTCACACAAGTGTGTAATGGCATCAAAAGCAAAGGCTGCTGTGACAACTTTTTGGGTATCAAAAGTGACGAGCTGGCAGCACTGGATTCCCTCTGTAATCATAAAGGAGGCAAATCTCTAGCTGTGTTTGAAATAATAACATTTTGATGCCCAGTCACATATTTGGATGTTACTTTTGCCAAAGCTATGCAGTTAGTGCAGCTGCCCTTCCACAGAGAGATCTCTAGGGACATTAAAGTATCAGTGTGCAAGGACATGATAATAAAACTAAGCCAATATTTTTTATTAATTAAATTTTTAATTATACAAAGGGACCTACAATAATGATAGCAATTACAGTGTACTGAGGAAAATACAAAAGCTAAAATGAAATCAATGTCATTATGTATAGTATTTTATAATTTCCATGTTCTGTGATTTTAGACAATTCAAATAAAATCAATGCAAAATGGGCAATGGGACTAGTAATAAGCCACTGGGAACACAGAGTAAATGTGTAGGTCAAACAGAGAAATACCACTCCAAGCCAGGAAACCATCACTGTTGAACAATGATGTTACTATCCTGGGCACTCACTGTTCAGTAGGCCCAATAGCAAAACTGCCCTTGCAGATTGCAATTCCACATTCACCTCATTAGTCAAACAAATAAATACCATGTCATTTGATGGCAGAACAGTTCCGTACCTTCAAGGATAATCTTTTACGGACTGTCATGTTATAAAACATTATAAATTAGTGCTGGGTGCTGCTGGAAGTCCTTAGTTCTATCTCCCTGCTTAAAGGCAGATCCAACCACACTTAAGGCAAACTAAGTCACACTTTAAATCGAGTGTCATAAATGGGAAATAGATGTTTGATCAACCATTTTGGTTTAGGAATCACTTTGATACCAGCAAAAAATCGAGCATCGTTGTGAATCAACAAAGAAACTCTTGGGATAGGGAAATAATTTCCTTCACTAACATGACTAAAGAAGCCACTAATGCTGTCCACAGGAATAATGCAATTGATTGTGCGTAAAATCACAGTGGTGACAGAAGTGAAGTCTAGAAATAACTGGCTTGCAATAAGCTAATTTGGGTGCCAGCTGCAGTCTAATAGTTTAATGTGTGCTTTTTAATGTGATGAGGTCTGCATTGCCAAGCCTGTATAGTTACAAATAAACTTCAGTTCCATAGTCTCTAGTTTTCTCAGATACTCTACAGCCACTTTGCACTGTAGTTAGAGGGCAAGTGAAAGGGCTTATGAGGAACCAGTATTTAAGTGTGGTTTTCCTCACAGTTCCATAATGTGTAGGAATTTGTAGGCTGAGTAACATGTTGTTAAATAATTTATTTGCACCCTTCAATAGCTACTTCAGTATGCAGATTCTTACAAGAAAATGTAAAAAAAGAATTCTGCATGTAGCCTGTTCCCAAGAAAGCACATGGCCTTAGGTTGCTGCCTGTCCTCCTCGAGTAAGGTTGAAATCTACTCTTCAGGTAAAGATCGTTCACAGATCCTTTTCTAAGTCTTTCTCTAGGTGAGTGGACTGGAATCCAATGCAAAAATAATTCCTGTTTTCATGGATTTGCTGTTTTGTGTAAAGTTTGTATTCATTATTAATGGTGACTTAGAGAATATTTACATATTCTCTATTTTAGAAGAACTATATTTAGTATCCATTATTTTTCCCATGCTGAATATGATTTGTAACAATGAAAGCCAAAATCAGGAAGAAGGATTTTTTTTCAATTATATTTTATTAGGAAATCTAACAGAAGTCCATTATATTTAGATCATGTAATTACTATTTTTGTGACAAGCGTAAGGTCATAAATATCAGGTCATTAGTTTGAAAAGTTTAGCATCAGCTCAATGTTAGTTCTTGGCCTGACTATCTGTTTTTTCTATTTTTATTCTAAGGCATATTGACAATTTGTGGTATGCACACACTAAGCAAAGGGAAACATAAAAAGAGCTGTCATTTGCAAAGCAACTTGTTTTGAGAAGAGGGAATTCAGTCGTCTTTTTTGGAAAGGGAAAGGTGAACAGAATTTAAAGCCTTCAAAACTGCACAGTCTAAAATTATAATGGTTAGCACTAGGGAGTATGTTAGAATATTACTCCTGCTATGCCAGTTGGCATGAAACACTTCCACTTAGCAGTAAAGAATGTTTCTAATTTGCCTCAAGTGTTTCTAAATTCAAATTAAATACTTCCTTATTCTGCGTGTACACTGGGACCATTCTTTCATGGCTTGAATAGATCAAACTATGTTATGCAGGCTGCTGTGCCCACCTTGATGCACAGACAGGAATAACTAGGCTAATTTTAAGGTTCTTTTTTACTCAGTGTTTTTTACTTGGTAGTTTTGCTTTAGGAAAGAACTAACCAGGACTAACCAGTTGAAAACATGTGTATTAACAGCAACAAGAATTACTATGTCAGAACATGTTAATAACCATTCATGTCTGGAACTCTCCACACTAATCAGTGTAGGATACACCAGAAATAGAAGTAAAGTCATCAAATGTATACCACCTATGACATACTTTTTTTTTCCTTTATCTGTTTAGTAATCATTTGAGATTCTTATTTTGTCATTAAAATTCATCTTTTTTCTGCATATTCATAGTTTGATTGTCTTAAAACTGAAAATATTCATTTTCTCTATTTTGAGCTGTTTGAAAAGCAATGATCTTCAGAACATTTTGAGAACTTCCCACTCAGTGCTACTCCATTTGAGTGCAGAAAAAGAGAGACATTCAAAATGACTATTTATTTCTGAAAATCTAGGAAATAAAACTCTAACATTTCCCTGAGTTTTCTTTAGCCATTTGCTTTTGAAATAGTTCATAGGTACTAACAATTCAAATGGCATCACTTAATTCAATAGACAAACACTGATCCTGCATCCAGCACCTTAACTGGAGTGTTGCAGCTTGTCTGTGAGAAAGTGTCAGCTCAGAAAAGGGTAGAAACCCTTACTGTGTCATTTTGTGTGGACTCATGAGGAGAAAGAGCTTTCTTTAGTCCTCTGTTCTCCCTCCCCTCTCGGTGTATATAAAATGGTATGGCAGGCTCTGGAAGTAGGAAAGTTGTATCCCTTTCTGTTTATGCAGTATGTAACGTTTTGGCTTAACATAGAATCATTAAGGTTGGAAGAGACCTCAAGGATCATCTAGTCCAACACAGTCTCATCCTTAAAAGCAGCATCTTCTTTCACCTCAGTCAGTGTTCTCTAGGACTTTTCAGCAGAGGGAGACTGAAATATTGATCTTGTTTTATTTCTTTCCAGTTTAGCTTGAAGGTCAATGAAGATATACTGTCTCATTTGACTAATTTGGAATTCCTTTGAACTGCTGAAGTGCAGAAGTTTAACTCGTAATCAAATGCTGCAATCTTTTTTTCTATGTAAAACACAGTGGGTGGGGAGAAATATGAGCAAGAACAACAACAACTAACCCCAAAAAAAAACTAGCCAAAAAAAGAATTGTGCATAACTAAGGAAGAAAGATGGGAGTGTGAAACAAATGTTATGGGACTATACAGAAAATAACTCTAAAGGAAATAAAAATACTTTAGAAGAGAAAGAATTTATTTTAGGACCATCAATACTTCAGATTAGGCAATTGTTTCTTTTTTTTTTTTCCTTCCTCTGAACAATGTAATTGTATGTGACTTTAAAGGCTAGTCTGAAGTTTTGCAAGCTGATGATCTGCTTGATACAGAAATTTTTTGAGAGTTTCAGCAAAAGAGGTCTAATACAGGGACATGAAAAACTGATGGTTATATTCTCAAAAGGTGTTTTCATTTTTTATTTGTTTGTTTGCTTAATCTTTACTGTGCATGTATTCATTTGGAGGTGAAGCAGTTCATGGGTAGCTTTGGTGCCAAGCATTGCAAGTAAAATCTGGTACCATCATTGCTCTGCATACCAGTTCCCAGAGGGCACAGAGATAAACAGGGAATCAGTGCAGAGGCATCTGAAAATGTCTTTAAAATCTCTCTGAACTAGGAATAAGACATAGTAAAGTAAAAAGTGTGGATTTCATCACGTGATGAAAAGGAGAGAGATAAGGTAAAAGAGAAAGACCGATAAACAAGGACAGAAAATGTGATTCACGTGTATCTCCATGTATCTTTATGCTGTGCATATAATATGACAGGACAGAGAAAGCATACAACTGTGACTGTTTAAGCACTTTCTGCCCATAGCATAAAATTAAATGCTTTAGTCCTCAATACGGTGTTAGCAAACTTTGCAAAACCAATGAAGAAAGAGCCTTTTTTGCAAGCCTTTACAAGGAAATAGTCTCCCAATGGCATTCTCTACTTAATCTTGTTCCACAGAGGTATCTACTGTCTCTAAATGTCAGCATCATGTATCTGCATTTTCTACCAACTTCTATGAAATTAAAATATTCTGTTTACTTCATCAAAACCCTAGGAAATTACACTTTTGGCACATCATTATTATTAAAATTTAAAAGTCAGGTTCTAAAGAGAAACTGCAAGATTAAACTTGTATATGTAACCCTTATTTTCTACACTGTTATATGTGGAATTATAATTTTTTTCTTAAATGTGTGATCACATGATTGCATGTAATTGCATAAATACAAGCTATTTTCCCCAGTGATTTCTGTCTCATTCTGTTCACAAAACAGATATTGCCTAATTAATAAGCATTCACTTATGTTTTGCTGCTTCTGATTTTTTACTGCTTTGTTTCTGGTATTGCTGAATATCGTACATGCAATTGTTTAGATTATTTGATTATTTTTATTTATCTCCTTGTCAGTAGACCTTTTTAAAGTCAAAATTTCCCCATTGCCATATAAACATTTGTTCTAAAATTATTTTTTCACTCCATTCTAGTTATATTCTCTATCAAGAATGTCTTCTAAATTGGAGTGAAGCAACATTCTGCAGCATTATAAGAAAAAAAAAACATTCTCCAAAACTTACAAGAGAGATGACAGTGTTATGGCTGGCTAAAAACATCCTGTAAGAAGATTAAAAGTTTCCTCACATATGAACCAGAAACCACACTGTATAACATAAAATTATTCTCTAGGAAACTTTAGTGATTTTTTTTTTTAAATATTGAAATTCATAACTTTTTTTTCTTTACTTATTAGACTTAACACCTACCACTATGTTCTGGTTTTGGCTGAGAGTTTATTTTCTTTCTAGCATCTGGTATACTGCTGTGTTTTGGATTTAGTATGAGAATAATGTTGATAACATACTGATGTTTTTAGTTGTTGTTGAGTAGTTGCAGTGTTCATGCTAAGCCAAGGACTTTTCAGCTTCCCACGCCCTGGCAGGCGCACAAGAAGCTGGAAGAGCACAGCCAGAACAGCTGATCCAGACTGGCCAAAGGGATATTCCCTACCACAAAACGTCATGCTCTGGATATAATGGGGGAACTTAGCTGAGAGGTGGGATCGCTGCTCAGAAATAGACTGGGCATTGTTTGACCTTTTTTCTTCCTTCTGCATGTGGTGAGCAATTACGTTTGTGCATCACTTGTTTTATATATATTATTATTAATATTGTTATTATTATTACTATTATCTTCCTTTGTTATCCTGTTGAACTGTCTTTATCTCAACCAACTAGATTTTTTTTCCATTCTCCTCCCCAACTCAGGGCGGGGGGGACAGGGACGGGTGGGAGACAGAGGGAGGGGTGAGCTAGTGGCTGCCTGGTGCATATTTACCAGCTGGGGTTAAACACTACAATAAAAGAGAAGTTTCTGTATTAATCCTGATATTCATTCATGCCCACCTGTCAGAGACACTCTCCAGAAAAAAAACAGATTATCTGCCCAGTGCTGATTTTGTCTATTTTAACTTTTTGGGTTTTTTCTGCAGTAATTAGTTATTCATTTGAAGATTAAATGAGTTGGGGAAAAAAGATTTTTTTTCCGTTGTTACATTAAAAATAAGTAACTCTCATAGCCATTTATTTTCCAGGGGGTTTATTGTGAAAAGAACTGAAGTTCATTTGAAAGCTAAAGCTTTACAAAATAAACTTCAGTGAGGAGCAGTGCCTTTTATTGTCCTATAGGAAATCCGTTTTGATTTGGCAGAATGATAAGCCTTTGAAAACCGTGGACTGAAAATACACAGCAGTCTTTTTGCTAAACTCATAAAGTGCCCAATTCAGAAAGGATTCACTGCACATGAATAAGAGCTAAATTAGCTGTGTATTGAAAAGTCTCATGAAATGCAAGACTGTAAGTCCTTGGCAGAACTTGGGTCCCAGCGAACAGTTTCTGCAGACTTTGTAAAGTACTCCTTAGAGATCACCATTCCAATGTGCTATAAGAACTCTTCAGCATTCCTTGGCTTATCTGAACTTTAAACAATATCTTAGAGCAAATTTGAAAAAAAGTTGGGTTTTGTTGGGGGAGGTTAATGTATTTGTTTTTTTCCTTTCAGACATCTTTCTTAAAAATGAAATGTGTTTCACAGGAAGAAAAGACTTAGAAGCCGTCTGATTGTTTAGCTCAGGATTGTGTTATGACTTAAGAATATATGACAATCATCCACAAGTTCAAAGAAGAACAGACATATTTATGCTTCAATTCTATATGTATAGGAAAAGACAGGCACTGTTCCTCTACGAAAGACAAGATACAAGAAGTGAATGAAATAACTAAACAAGCAGGTAACAATGGGCTCCATAATAATCTCACAAAAATAGCACTCTCTATGTAGTTTCATAGATGCATGCTGCTGTAGCATGTAGCTACTGTAACAGGATAAGGAACACCACTGTAAACTTTTAAAATGTTGATGTTATTTTTTAGGAGGGCTCTAAAGGAAATACAGACATACTGAAATATCTTATGGAGTATATGTTCCTTGTTGTTTTTGTAAGAATCACTTTCAATGTATAATTATTATCGTGTTCTGGTTTTGGCTGGAGTAGAGTTAATTTTCTTCATAGTAGCTGGTATGGGGCTCTGGTTTAGATTTGTGCTGAAAAGAGTGGTGGTTATATAGAGACATTTTTGTTACTGCTGAGCAGTGCTTGCACAGAGTCAAGGTCTTTTCTGCTTCTCACCCCACCCCATCAGCAAGTAGGCTGGGGGTGATAAGTAGTTGAGAGGGGACATAGCCAGGAAAGCTGACCCAAACAGACCAAGGGGATGTTCCATGCCATAAGAAGTCATGTTCAGCATATAAAGCCAGGGGAAGAAGGAGGAATGAGCCCTGCTTTCCTGCAAATGGCTGAACACTTACCTGCTGACAGGAAGTGGGGAATGAATTCCTTGTTTTGCTTTGCTTATGCATGTAGTTCTTGCTTTCCCTATGAAACTGTCTTTATCTCAACCCACAAGTTTTGTCACTTTTAGCCTTCTGATTCTTTCCCCCATCCTGCCATGGGAGGACTGAGCAAGAGGTTGTGGGGTGCTTAGTTGCTGTCTGGGGTTAAACCACAACATATTGTTAAAATATAGAAACACAAGAATAAATCTCACACTGAAATAATTAATATGACATAATGAATATGCACTGAAATACTAAAATACTATAATGAAATTATTATTATGGAGTCATAAGGATACAAAAATGAAGAAAATCTCCTTACCTGAGTGACATGCATATCGGCTCATGGACTGTTTTGAATCTGTCCTCCAGACCCACAGGCAACTGGGTTTTAAAATCCCTCCTGCTAGTACTGAAAAGATGTTCTAGAGCTTTAATATTTTGGAAATAGATTTTTCTAATTTCCAGACTAAATTATTGGTGAGTTGACAAACATCTCCTCGCATGTCAACCTTTCCTTTCAAATGTAATTCTTTCCCATTCCTTCAATACCTAGATTAATTTATTAAAAATTTATTAATAATAAATTTATTAAAAATATACATATTATCTTTTCTTTTTTCTTTTGCCTGGCTAACCTGTATAAGGTTTTTATGGTATAGACATTGAAGCTACCTTCATAACAGCTAGTTCAGGTGCTCTTAGTAGTCTAACAATAGCTGCACTGACATGACAGTTGCCTCATTCATTCTGTTTCTAAAAATGAAATCTATATTTACACTGATTTTTCTCTTTAGATGTCAGAGATGAGAAATATGCAAGGAATAAGGGATAGAGATGTTTTGTTTCTCTCCAGGTCAAAGTTTGCCATTTACATTAGGCTATTAAAAAGGTCTATGAAGAAACATCAGCTTTACTCATTAACTGGGATTTCTTTTAAGGATTAATTTAGGACTATTCACAAAGATGACTGTGTACTTGTGTGTACATCTGTAAAAATGCGGAATTATTTCCCAGAGTTTAGGACACGACCTGTTAGACAAGATTTTCCCTCTTTTGATGTCATGGACACATAATTTGGAGAAACTGAACTGGAGTACCCTTCTCTTTTCATTTAAACTGATCAAATTATTTTCAGGAGATTAAAAAGATCAATCATTGTTCAGCTAAGTTGACATAACAACTTCGAATGGAAAGGCTTTTACTTCATTGTCAATTGCATATGAAGCAGTAATATACTTTCAAATACATATTTTGACTTGATTTCATGAAAACAAATTAAAGTGATCACTTACATAGAAGAACCAGAACAAGAAAATTTTTATGATGTGTGATTATCAATAATAGAAAAATACAGTTTTACACCTACTTTATTTTTGCACATGTGCATTGCTTTGCAAGTATGCATTGCATTGCATGTGAATTTTCAGAAAATTCTGTACCTTGTTAAGGAGAATTGCTTAGTTTCTAGTATATTTGGGCACCACAAACAAGTAAATATATACATAAGAATACCCTGAGTGAAATCCACACTGAACTGATGAAGTTAGTCAGGCTTAGCAAAATTTGTATGGATAAGAGTTTTTTTCTTTTCTCTGGGCAGCAGACAACATGCACAATTTTAGGCTGTTACTAATAAGATTAATTTTCTATCACATGATCAACTTCATTTTCTGTTGTTCATGGGTAACTGCAACCTTACATCAAATTATGCTTTAAATAGTGCCATACCAGGCTTTCCTTTGAACTACATGGCATTGGATTGAGAGGAGCTTTTAATTCTGCTAGAGCCATGAGCTTGGAACAAAAGTAATGTGACAGATCAACTGAAACTTATGAATGAATTATTGCTGGAACATACAATATTTGATTTTTGCACTTTAATATCAATCTTTTGGCAGCAAAGCTGCTGCAGATTAAAAAAGTGCATCTCAGCTTTTATTCTTATTCATGTGTTGACCTTAAATTACCCCTTTTCCCAGATGGCCAGTCATCTCTCAGTTCTGAAATGCTAACTGGCACCATTATGTTTGTCATACTGCTACAAACCTGTTCTCTTTAAATTCTGTACCATATGAAGTGTTTTGTGACTATGTGCCAAAAAAAAGAAAAAAAAATTGAAAAATTAAAGAATAGAGATATTCTCTGCATGACAAAGAGAGGAAAAAGAACATAAAAGATTATTACCCTGAAGCTTTTCAGATATTGTTCTCTCACTATTTATTTCATTTAGATTTACTCAAATGAAATCAACTCTACTGTCATAGTGAAACAAGGCTATCACTTACATTCTTCTGAATACAATTCATCAATCATTGTATCAATTGAGACTGACAGAAAAACTACTTTCCTTCCAAACATATGCTTCGGCAATCTTGGCCTCATGGTTGAACATAAACTCTCTAATATGTTTTAGAGAGGAAAAAGAGTCCTAGCACAATGCAGAAAATGGCATCGTGAACACATTATGCCAAAGGGCTTGACAACAGGAGAAAGTGTTTGCCTTCAGCAATATCACTACATTTTTCTCTGAAAAACACCCTAGCCCACAGTTTAGCTAAGGAGCCTTTTCCACTCACACAGAGGTGGAAAAATAGATTGAAGTGGAAAGGACTTCCTTTCAGGTGTACAGTTACATTACAACTTGGGGTTGAACTCCTTTTCTGAAAGGCATACACTCACCTGATTATGCTCTAATACACACAGCATCAGTTTCTTTTTATGGTGACTATTTTTGTTTTTTTTTCTCATTTTTCGCATTGTGAAAGTTCCTGTACACATACTTCTTTCATTTCATCTGTTCAATTGCAAGGACATTTAGACTTTTTAAGAGGGGAGGATAAAGATACATACAATAGTTTTCTTTCTATACATAAAACGTGTAGGTATTCATGCACACACACAAACACGTACACAGAGTTTTCTCCTGCTTTACAAAGTATTCTTAATTGTCTTTTCTTTAAAATTTTCCTTGATTTTATTTTCTTCTTGGTTTCAGGATTCATCTCCTCTTTTAACTCATATTTTGAAAGCCTATTAATCACATTCCAGAATTGTACTATTTTTTACCTTCATTCATTCTTCAGCCTAGTTTTGCATCTGTTGTTTTCAAGCAGAGAATGACTTGTGGGTGATGTGATGGTTGGAGGCCATCTTGCGCACAGTGATCATGAAAGACTCAGTTTTCGATTCTCACAGAAGTAAGGACAGTCAGCACAACTGTCACCTTGGACTTCTGGAGGGCAGACTTTGGCCTGTGTAGGGGCCTGGTTGACAGAAGCCCTTGTGAGGCAGTCCTGAAGGCAAAAGGAGTCCAGGAAAGCTGACCACTCTTCAAGAAGGAACTCTTAAAGGTGCAGGAGCAGGCTGTCTCCATGTGCCAAAAGATGAGCTGCTGAGGCTGAACAGAGATCTTTGGAATTCAGGAAAAAAGGAAAGATTATGGCCTTTGGAAGAAGGGGCAGGCACCTCAGGAGAAATACAAGGATATCATGAGGCTATGCAAGGAGAAAAATTAGAAGGGCCAAAGCCCAGCTAGAACTTAATCTGGCTACTGCTGTTAAAGACAATTAAAAAATATTTCTGTAAGCATATTAAGAACAAAAGGCGGGCTAAGGAGAATCTCCATCCTTTCTTGGATGCAGGGGGAAACATAGTGACAAAGGATGAGGTACTTCATGCCTTCTTTGCCTCAGTCTTTAGGAGTAAGAACAGTTGATCTCTGGGTATCCAGGCCCCTGAGCTGGGAGACAGGAAAAGGGAGCAGACTGAAGTCCCCATAACCTAAGGGGAAATGGTTAGCAACCTGCTACATAACTTAAACACACATAAGTCTATGGGGCTGGACAGGATCCACCCAAGGGTACTGAAGGAGCTGGCAGAAGTGCTCACCAAGCCACTTTCCACCATTTGTCAGCAGTCCTGGCTAACCAGGGAGGTCCCAGTTGACTGGAGGTTAGCAAATGTGACACCCACATACAAGAAGTGCTGGCAGGAGGATCCAGGGCACTACAGGTCAGTCAGTCTAACCTTGATATCGTGGAAGATTATGAAGCAGATCATAGAGTGCCATCACACAATACACACCAGGCGATCAGGCCCAGTCAGCACGGCTTTATGGAACTGCTTGACTAACCTGATCTCCTTCTAAGGAAAGAGGTCTCACTTAGTGGATGGGGGAATTGCTCTCAGTGTTGCTCAACTGGACACTAGTAAAGCCTTTGATACTGTTTCCCACAACATTCTTCTGGAGAAACTGGCTGCTCATGGCTTGATGGGCGTAATCTTTGCTGGGTAAAAAACCAGCTGCACTGCTGAGTCTGAAGAGTTGTGGTGAATGGGGTTTAATCCAGCTGGCAGCCAATCACAAGTGGTGTTCCCCAGGGCTCAGTATTGGGGCCCGTTCTCTTTAATATCTTTATCAATGACCTGAACAAAGGGATCAAGTACATCCTTAGTAAGTTTGGAGACAACACCAAGTTGGGTGGAAGTATTGAGGGTAGCAAGGCTCTACAGAGGTATCTGGACAGGCTGGATTGTTTGGCCAAGGCCATTTATGTGAGGTTCAGCAAGGCTCAGTGCTTGGTCCTGCACTTGCATCACTAAATCCCCAAGCAACACTACAGGATTGGGGAAGAGTGGCTCAAAAGATGCCCAGCCGGAAAGGACCTGGGAGTATTGGTCGACAGCTGGCTGAGTATGAGCCAGCAGTGTGCCCAGGTGGCCAGGAAGGCTAGTAGCGTCCTGGCTTGTATCAGAAATAATGGCCAGCAGGACTAAGGAAATGATCATCCCTTGCACTTGGCACTAGTGAGACTGCAACTTAACTACAATGTTCAGTTTGGGCCCCTTACTACAGAAAAGACACTGAGGTGTTGGAGTATGTCCAAAAAAAGGGTAGTAAAGATGGTGATGGGTTTAGATAACAAGTCCTATGAGGAGTGGCTGAGGGAATTGGTGTTGTTTAGCCTGGAGAAAAGGAGGCTGAGGGAAGACCTTGTGAGTCCTTAAGGGAAGGGAAGGGAAGTTTTAATGAGGTGGGTGTTGGTCTCTTTTTCCAAGTAACAAGTAATAGGGTGAGAGGAAATGGCCTCAAGACTTGGGTATGTTAGGTTAATGATTGGACTTGATGATGTTAAGGGTCTTATCCAATCTACATGATACTTTGATTCTATGATTTATACACAAACTAATTCACAGTTTACTCTTTAAAAGGACAGTTTTGTTGCCTGAGCATTTTTCTTCACTCAGTATATCCTTTGCCCGTTATTTGCCACTGGTTTGTCAGATTCACTCTGTTTGATCTCATTCAATTCACCAGTGAGTTTCTTTCTCTTGCCTCATTTATCAGCTCAGCATTCTCACCCTAAATATATACATTATACCAAAGTGCTTCTCAATTCAGGAGCTCTACATTGTCTTCCCTGTATTCTCTTCAGTTTTCAATTTTGTTTCCTAATCTATTTTTTCCATTTCTTATTCTTTATCATTAAACTTTATTTTATTTCAAAGCTCCCTAACCCAATCAAAATTATTATTCTCATTTCTAACCTATGAAGGTATTGATGTCTCTATTTCATTTCTATTTTCTTATGTTCTCTTTCATATTGCATCAAATGAAAGATGAGACATCCTTTCCTCTTACAACATGTATGACACACAGCTATGCTGATAATAGTTTTTAACTTCATGTACACTATTTTTTACCTAAAAATTCATTTTTAACTTCTAAATGTTTCCAACTTGTCAGAAAAAGAAGACAAGATCGCCATCCATAAAAACTGTCACCTTTCCAGGCAGACTGACCCTGGCAAGAGTTCAGAGTTGAGATTTCTGTCAACAAATTCTCACAGCGGAATCTGCTGTGTAGCATTTTTTTCCTTATTCAAGATGATCAGGACATTTTCTTTGGATTTGTTTCTGATAAGATTCCCAAAGGAAATTAAAGAAGGAACAATGGATAAAGTAAAACATCCAAGACCTGGAGATGTTCGAGTTCCCTACTAAACAATGCAACTGAATCCCTGTTTAAAAAGCATTGAATATAAGCATGTCAATGATCCAGTTCATGGCAGAAAATAAAGATTCCCACAAGCCTGGTATCTATTTTTCTGTATTTCCTTCACAGTAGGATATGTTTCAAACTGTGTGTGCATGTAAAGATTTAGCAGGAAGCTCCTGTCAATTTATGTGATTCTATAGTGAGTTTTTCAAGCATGTCATTAAGATGTGCCCTGTTTTTGGCTGACATAGAGTTAATTTTCTTCCTAGTAGCTGGTATAGTGCTGTGTTCTGGATTTAATATCAGAATAATGTTGATAACACACTGATGGTTTCAGTTGTTGCCAAGCAGTCAAGGACTTTTCAGCTTCTCATACTGGCCTGACAAAAAGAAGGCAGGGGGTGCCCAAGAAGCTGGCAAGGGACATGGCCAGGATAGCAGATCCAAACTGACCAACGGGATATTCCGTACCATATGATGTCATATAAAACTGGGCAGTGAGCCAGGAGGTGGCTCAGTTCAAGAACTGGCTGAGTATTGGCTTTGATTGGTGAGCAATTGTGCTGTGTATCACATGTTTTATATTATTCTTATTATCATTGTTAATGGCGGGTTTATTGCTACTATTGTTATTATTTTTATTATTATTATTATCCCCTTCTTCTTCTGTCCTATTAAACTGTCTTTATCTCAACCCACAAGTTTTACCTTTTTTTCCTTTTTGATTCTCTCCCCTATCCCACTGGAGGAGGGAGTGAGTGAAAGGCTGTGTCATTGTTTTAGCTGTCTGCTGACTTAGATCATGACAAGCTGTAAAGTTTAAACAAGATCCTCAGGTTTACTTGAGGTCCTTATCCCTGTTTCATTGCCTAGATGTCCCAAGATCTTTCACTTTTGTCCACAGTCAGAAGTCTGCAAAGGAATAGAATAATTCTGATTGTTAGTCCAGATTAAGGAGTTTAGGGAAGATAATGATTAAAGAATTAGTAATGACTGATGCATAGAAAAATGGAACAATCTATTTCTGAAGAGAGGATAAGAAGCAATACATATAAATTGAAATAAGAAATATTCAGATTACAGAATTAAAAAACAACAATTTTTCATTTTTTTTAATCCCGAAAGAATAAGGGAACTCTCAGATTACCAAAGGAGTTTTTTGGAATTTTTGTCACCAGAGATCTTAAGGACAGTTTAGACAAATATTTGTTATGAATGTTTTAAGAATATTAGATGATTTTAAACTGTATCATGGTCAAGAGAAAATATATTTTCCCTGGATCTAATTTTTAGTAGGCAGCTAAGGCTGGTAAACTGCAAGAGAATGATAAAGACTCATATAGAAATACTAAATTTAGTTCTTTTTCCTAGTATTGCCATACTAAAGATAAAGCATTTTATTACTAACAAAGCAAACTAATAACCCATATGAAATCTGTTGCTTTCAGCTCTTCCTCTAGTTTGTTAATCTCAGAATATAGGACTCCATATTAATGGAAATAGTTACTGAAAATGTAATTTCTTAACTTTTTCTCCAGAGTGTAGTTTCAGTAAAAAATTATCACAATTTTTTCCCAATTTAAAGCTTACCAAGGATAGAGAAGTTCAAATGTTAGGGAATTCTAGCATTCATTTTAATTCTTCCATATTTTTTTCTCTTCTAGTCCTGTCTCATCTCATCTTTCTTCTGTAGAAGTGGGAAATGAGTGATAAAACAACCAAAATCTGATAAAAGGAGAAGCAAAACAGTATTTTTGTTTAAATTGTTGCCCTCAGTGTTAAAATCCTCAAGGTAATTTACTTCATCTTTGCATGATCTCTGCCATTAATATTCTGTGCTTTAACACTGCATATGTAACCAGATATTGCACAGGTAACATGCTACATTAGTGTTCACAGTGAGAATGATCTGAACTTGCCTAAATACTATGCATTTACCCTTTAGAGACCTGTCTTTTTCCTACTACTTCCATTTACTGTTTCTTGAAAGAGTCAGCATGAAGCAACATATAAAAGAAAACCCAAATACAGTTTTCTTGATATATGTATCTGATAAACACGTACAATATGATTTTACTACCGAAGTCAAAAGCAATTATCTATAGAATTTGGTCTCATGTTAAGTTTGATTACAAAGCATTAATTAAGGCAGACGTGAAAATCAGTAAATCAGTAGAAATTTTTTAAACATCAGTCTATGAAAGATTCTTCATAGTCAGAAAGGTCTTACTAGAATGCAACAGAAATATCATATGTCCAGATATTAAAACAAGGTTATTTAATTCCTGATTGAAACTTCAGGCTTACAAACTGCAAACCATCTCCTGAAGTTTGCCTGAAACACAGCCTCAAACAAAAGTAAAGCAAGTAGAACTGCCTAAACAAATTCATGTAGAAACATTTCAACAGCTTGCTGAGTAAAGATAGGTATCTCAGGTATTAGAATTGCAGTTGTAACCAAAAAGGAAAATAAAGCTAAACAAGCTTCAGGGGATGTTTAATCTAAGGATGGTCCTGTTGTATTAGTATGTTCTAGTGATACGTCTGGAGCATGCTTGCCTTCTGTCCTAGTATGTCTAGTTTGCAAGAAAAAAGTCACTAATAATAAAGCAGCTTATGTAAATATATTAATTATTAAACTTTAATTATTAATTATTAACAACAGCCTTGTGGTGTCTCAGCCTGTTTCAGTTGAAGTCATGCCTACCTCAAAATGTGGATAATCCTACAAACTACAGGTAAGAGTAACTGCTCTACTCTTGCATTGTGTACACTGCTGTGTGTACTACACAAAATCAAGTGCAGACTGCAAAGATGGGTCACCAGCTTAAAACACATGCCAAGCTATTAGCCTACCTGACAAGGTAAATATGCCCAAAGCTTTATGAAATAGTGGTGGTTACAATATCATGCCTATATTTCTGAGACAAATAAAGTAGAAAAAGTGCTCTCTTTACTTCATATAAGAAAAGCCTGTAGAACAATTTTTCCATTGTCAGTGAAGACAAAGAAGAAATAAAGAGTATCATCTGACATATATGAATATAATTCATTCCATCTAATATAAAAAAAAAAAAAAGAGTTTGTATCACTTCAGACAGTCACTTTAATATAAGAGATCTCAAGCATGGATGCATTAAAAAAATCTGGATCCAAGAGGTGTAATTCAGTAAGTCAGACTAGGACTCACAATGTTTGTCTTGTAGGAATTTACATCTCAGCTAGTTGTCATTTATATAGATGTAAGAAGGAACTGGGCAAATCTATGACAAGTTTTAGATTTCTAGTTTCAGAAGAGATATATATTGCTTCATTGTTTTTATCACCGGCATCAAAATTGAGATAAATATTTTTTTAAATTGATTAATATCACTTCTGGTTAATATTGAAATAATTTGAAATACTCTAAAATTATTAAATTATACTTCTCTTTGAATTACTCTGAAACCTTGCTTGCAAAAAATCTCCAGAGCCATAAATGCTTACAAAGTCTCACCAAGAGAAAAAAAGCCACTGTGAAACCCACAGAAATACTCCATAACTAATAAAAAGTAAAGTGTAAATCTCAAAAAAAACCCCAGAGAAACCTGTGCGTTTAATCAAGTCCATTGTATTCTCAATCAGGCATTCACTCTAATGGTCTGCTGCAACTTCCTAGGGAAAAAGAAGTTGCAACCAAACTCATTATTCTGCAAAACTTTGCATGTTCACTTAACTTTATGTCCTCTGAAAGGTTCAACTAAATTCATCAGGACTGCTTACAAAGCATACCATTAAGCTGTGATGGAAGTCTTTACAGTATCAAGGCCAACATCTGCAACCATAGGCATTCTCATTCTTTTAAGCTGATTCTATTTCCTCTGTGTCTCCTCCATCCCAATGATGTCTAGAATAACAATCATGCTGGGGTTTGCTGTAAACTGGAAAAGACACTTGAGAACACAATGTTCTTCCTTGGGATTTCCCATGGGGCAAAGACACTAAATTACTCATACATTCAGTTTCTGTTTACACTGTCAATGAAAATACCTACCACAAATCATGTGACTAACATTGGATGCAATTGACTTTAAAATTAATTCCTTTTCACAGTTTTACTGTAGTCAGAAGGGAAATAACACCATTCAAAATATATTAAGTGTATTCTTCCATCTAATGTAGTTCTGATCCCTAAGATGTATCTTTTTTCAGATACAGTCTTGTACCTTTTTTTCTCTTTAAAGTGGCTGCCAGCAATTTAAATCTCAGCAATTTCCACAAACAAGAAATCAACTTTCCCTTCTTTCGCTATATTCAGCCTCTCTGAAAAAAAAGATAAAGCTCAGTGTGGTACATATAAGGTTTTTGTTTCAGTATAATTACTAAACATATTGATCAACATTCTCTACATTCAAGAATATTGGAAATGACAGCCATCTTAATTGTTGTTCCTTTTAATAGTCTCCTTGAGAGGCAGGTAAAAGCTTGAGGAATTGGGAGCCAAAGAATGTGCTTGTGTCATATGAAGAGCTCATTTTTTAAAGTTAGCTTTTTCTGGACATGAGTATTTGAAGTCACAATATATCAAAGTCTGTTTAGCTGGTCACTTTGATCATCTCCAATCAAATTACTTCTTCTATAAATGAATGAACCATCACCAATGAACAAATCACTTTATTATGCTGTCATTATTAAGAAAAATTGTTTGCAAAAAACACTTCAGAAGAGTTTCACAATGGTTCTTTGGACAACACTTAGTAACAGGCTGAAAGAGAAGGATCTATTTATTCTAATACAGCTGTTTTCTTCCTGTGATTTAAATAGTCTTTGAACTAAGATAATGCCTCAATCTCAAAAACTTAATTTGACAGTTTAAAATCAACCTATCATAGCTTTCTACAGTGTTAAGGAACAGTACAGTGACTGTTATTTTGTAGAAGGTTTATACAGATGTATTTGACGAATTGTTAGGCTTGAGCTCAGGAAATAGCTTAAACCTTATTTAATTTGTGGAGTGGATATGCCTCAACAAAATGTATCTAAATGTAGAGTACTGACACCAAAGTTTTTCACTGAGATAATGAGAAACAAACCTTTGAAGTCAATCCACCAGCATGTGTAGTTTAACCCAGCAGACAGCTAAAACAACCACACAGCTGTTCGCCCACTACCCTCACCCCAACTGGGGAAAAAGGTAAAATTTGTGCATTTAGAGAGAAACAGTTTAATAGGATAGAAAAGGAAAACTAAATAATAATAATAATAGCAACAACAACAACAATAATAAAATATGCAAAACAAGTGATGTACAGAAAAATTGCTCACCAACTGCTGACCAACGCTCAGCTAATTTCCAAGCCGTGGCCCTTCTTTAACAACTTCCTCCAGCTTATACAATGAGCATGACACCATATGGTATGGAATATCTCTTTGGCCAGCTTGGGTCAGCTGTCCTGAGCGTGCCCTCTCCCAGCTTCCTGTGTGCCTCCTGCAGAAGGCTCATGCCTCATCACTGGCAGGATTTGAGAAGCTGAAAAATCTTTGACTTAACTGTAAATACTGCTCAGCAATAACTGAATATCAGCATGTTATCAACATTATTTTCATATTAAATCCAAACCACAGCACCATACCAGCTACTGGGAAGAAAATAATTCAGTCCCAGACAAAACAAACAAAAAAAAGAAACAAAACAAAACAAAAAACCCTCAAAATTTAAGTATTATTAAAACACAAACAAAAATTAGTCTTTTAAATAGGGAAAAGCCCAGACAGTCAAACAACAAAAAAAAACAACAACTCCTCAGCCTCTAAAAGAGAGACAGTAGGATTAGAAACTAATGACTAGGATTAGAGCAAAAGAGTAACACCTCACTGCTTTATGTGTCCTTGCTGTGTAGATCTTTCCCCCTGCCTCAGTTTCTTCCTAGCTAACATTTTTCAGATTGTCTGGCTTGCAACAAACCCTATAAAGTCCTTCTTCAGCCTTAGGAAAAGTTTCTTTCTTTATATAATTTCCAAGGCCTGCTGCGTCTGCTAGGACCTCATTTCAGCAAAGCCCACCAAACACCACCCCGGTAGAGTCTTATTCTGACAACTCATTTTCCTAGACTGAAGAAGTGCTTGCCCACTGCATGCTGCAAAAATCCCCCAACTGAAGATATTCATTCTTCAGATGCAATCTCTTGTGTCCTAAATGACTCTGCCTGACCTAATATGCAACAACAGCAAAGCAAATACGGATTCTTCATCAGCGCTATTTAGCCTCACCTTAGGAGAAGCATAACTGCATAATGCACAGAAACTATCCATCACAATCACTAAACCCAAAATTTTGTTATCTGTACATAATTGGGTGAAAAAAGTTTAGAATAATGGTTTAAAACTGCAAAACTTTACCCTACTACTGCACTGTGGTGCTGCATATCAATAAATTAGCTTAAGTACAAGAACCAGTCTAGGTTAAGTTACATCCAATTTTATTAGAGCTTGCTTAGAATTGTCTGTACAATACAATAATGTATGGAACATTGATGTATTTCGAATCAAATTCAGTATTATTCTCTGCTTCCGCATGTTCGCTAGTACTGCCAGAGCAGAAAGTGTGCATTTTAAATCAAGTTAAAAGAAAGAAAAAAATAGACATAAAGCTTGCATGAAAATTAGATGAATTTGCTTCTCTTGCTCTACTTACTAGTTGTAATTATAATTTCACACTGTTTGTTTATGTGCAGAAGCAATGCCTGTTGGATCATATTAACTTGCATGTAGAAGTGTGAGCAATCAAATCCTATTAATTTCAAAGAGGATTCTCAAAGGAGAATCTTTAGTTGATGCAAATTAATGAAACCTTTTTTGACAACACCAGCAAAAATAAATGGTATTAAGACCAAAATTTGTAAGCACAAGGAAACAGAAGGGAAAAGAGCTGGTAGCATAGCTCTGTTATAGTTTAAAGGCCTTTGCCTTCATCAACTGTTCTCAACTGCAANGAAACAAACCTTTGAAGTCAATCCACCAGCATGTGTAGTTTAACCCAGCAGACAGCTAAAACAACCACACAGCTGTTCGCCCACTACCCTCACCCCAACTGGGGAAAAAGGTAAAATTTGTGCATTTAGAGAGAAACAGTTTAATAGGATAGAAAAGGAAAACTAAATAATAATAATAATAGCAACAACAACAACAATAATAAAATATGCAAAACAAGTGATGTACAGCAAAATTGCTCACCAACTGCTGACCAACGCTCAGCTAATTTCCAAGCCGTGGCCCTTCTTTAACAACTTCCTCCAGCTTATACAATGAGCATGACACCATATGGTATGGAATATCTCTTTGGCCAGCTTGGGTCAGCTGTCCTGAGCGTGCCCTCTCCCAGCTTCCTGTGTGCCTCCTGCAGAAGGCTCATGCCTCATCACTGGCAGGATTTGAGAAGCTGAAAAATCTTTGACTTAACTGTAAATACTGCTCAGCAATAACTGAATATCAGCATGTTATCAACATTATTTTCATATTAAATCCAAACCACAGCACCATACCAGCTACTGGGAAGAAAATAATTCAGTCCCAGACAAAACAAACAAAAAAAAGAAACAAAACAAAACAAAAAACCCTCAAAATTTAAGTATTATTAAAACACAAACAAAAATTAGTCTTTTAAATAGGGAAAAGCCCAGACAGTCAAACAACAAAAAAAAACAACAACTCCTCAGCCTCTAAAAGAGAGACAGTAGGATTAGAAACTAATGACTAGGATTAGAGCAAAAGAGTAACACCTCACTGCTTTATGTGTCCTTGCTGTGTAGATCTTTCCCCCTGCCTCAGTTTCTTCCTAGCTAACATTTTTCAGATTGTCTGGCTTGCAACAAACCCTATAAAGTCCTTCTTCAGCCTTAGGAAAAGTTTCTTTCTTTATATAATTTCCAAGGCCTGCTGCGTCTGCTAGGACCTCATTTCAGCAAAGCCCACCAAACACCACCCCGGTAGAGTCTTATTCTGACAACTCATTTTCCTAGACTGAAGAAGTGCTTGCCCACTGCATGCTGCAAAAATCCCCCAACTGAAGATATTCATTCTTCAGATGCAATCTCTTGTGTCCTAAATGACTCTGCCTGACCTAATATGCAACAACAGCAAAGCAAATACGGATTCTTCATCAGCGCTATTTAGCCTCACCTTAGGAGAAGCATAACTGCATAATGCACAGAAACTATCCATCACAATCACTAAACCCAAAATTTTGTTATCTGTACATAATTGGGTGAAAAAAGTTTAGAATAATGGTTTAAAACTGCAAAACTTTACCCTACTACTGCACTGTGGTGCTGCATATCAATAAATTAGCTTAAGTACAAGAACCAGTCTAGGTTAAGTTACATCCAATTTTATTAGAGCTTGCTTAGAATTGTCTGTACAATACAATAATGTATGGAACATTGATGTATTTCGAATCAAATTCAGTATTATTCTCTGCTTCCGCATGTTCGCTAGTACTGCCAGAGCAGAAAGTGTGCATTTTAAATCAAGTTAAAAGAAAGAAAAAAATAGACATAAAGCTTGCATGAAAATTAGATGAATTTGCTTCTCTTGCTCTACTTACTAGTTGTAATTATAATTTCACACTGTTTGTTTATGTGCAGAAGCAATGCCTGTTGGATCATATTAACTTGCATGTAGAAGTGTGAGCAATCAAATCCTATTAATTTCAAAGAGGATTCTCAAAGGAGAATCTTTAGTTGATGCAAATTAATGAAACCTTTTTTGACAACACCAGCAAAAATAAATGGTATTAAGACCAAAATTTGTAAGCACAAGGAAACAGAAGGGAAAAGAGCTGGTAGCATAGCTCTGTTATAGTTTAAAGGCCTTTGCCTTCATCAACTGTTCTCAACTGCAAATTCAATTAAAATGGTATTAGTCCTCTACCCCAAATTACAGGAGCAACACAATATTTTTCCACTGCAGAGCAGAGGGAAACAAGCTAGTAAAAAGAACAGCACCCAAGCCTTCACCAGGGGCTCCTATACTTCTTTGAACCAAGGCTTCCTGCAATACCTGTTTTGTCATGCATTTAATTTCTTCTAGAGATTTAGTTCTGTAAACATAAGCATAAGGAAATAAAAACCTAGCACTATATTGACAGAGCTGAAGCAAAGCATATTCTGTTGATTCTGATTCGCTAAGTATACTTGTGGTGGCTACTTATAGTAGCTTGTATGGTGATATCTCATGGCTTTGTGACCAAAAGCATTGTTAACACACCAATGTTTTAGTTATTGCTGAACAGTGCTAGCACAGCATCAAAGCCTGTTCCGCTTTTCACAATGCCCTGCCAGTGAATGGGCTGGGGGTGCACAAGAAATCAGGGGGATGAGGGAGGGGGGGACACAGCTGGGACAGCTGANGACACATGGACGGATGGACATTCAGAGTTACAGTGTTTGTCTTCTCAAGTAACCATTATGCATAATGGAGCCCTGCTTTCCTGCAGATGGTTGAGCACCTGCCTGCCAACAGGAAGTGGTGAATGAATTCCCTGTTTTGCTTTGCTTATACATGCAGCTCTTCTTGCTTTCCCTATTAAACTGTCTTAATCCCAGCCCATGAGTTTTCTCACTTTTACCCCTCTGATTCTCTTCCTCATCCCACTGCAGGGAAGTGAGCAAGCAGCTGTGTGGGCCTGAGCTGCTAACTGGGGTTAACTCACAACACGGAGTAACAAAGTCCATAAGGTCTTGGAATCAATTTCTACTTCATACATGATTAAAATACAAAGAAAGCTAAGGAGTATTTACTCTTTTTCAATGATTGAAATCAGATTCTTCTCTTGAGCGAATCCTTGCCTCTGATATCAGTGGTACTGCACAAAAGCTGCAAAACAGAACTGCTCCCGCACTCAGGGACATAGGTATTGAATGTCCCAGTGAAAACAAACCACCAGCCAAGACTGAAGCTGTAATAAAGAAAATAAGGTAGATGAAAATACTATTGGATCATACTGAGCAATCTATTTACATTTTAAGTGTGTCGTGGTTTTACTCCAGCCAGCAGCTGGGCACCACGTAAACGCTTGCTCCGTCCCTCTCATCAGGAAGGGAGAGAGAATCAGAAGAGTGAAAGTGAGAAAACTCGTGGGTTCAGATACAAGAATTTAATAAGTGAAGCAAAAGCTGCGTGCACAAGCCAAGCAAAACAAGGAATTAATTCACCGCTCCCCACGGCAGGCAGGGGTTCAGCCGTCCCCAGGACAGCAGGGCTCCGTCACGCGTAATGGTGACTTGGGAAGACAAACGCCATCACTCTGAACGCCGCTGCCTTCCCCTTCTTCTTCTCTCCAAGGCCCTTATAAATCGAGCATGACGTCATATGGTATAGAATATCCCTTTGGTCAGTTTGGGTCAGCTGCCCTGTCTGTCCACTCCCAACTCCTTGTGCACCCCCAGCCATCCTGCCAGCGGGGCGGTGTGAGAAGCTGAAAAGGCCTTGGCTCTGTGTAAGCATCACCCAACAACAGCAAAAACATCTCTGCACTATCAGCGCTGCTTCCAGTGCAAACCCAAAACACAGCCCCACACTGGCTGCTATGAAGAAAATTAACTCTCTCTCAGCTGAAACCAGGACAAAGTGTCAAAAGCTCATGAGAAGTTAATGCTTACACATTACACTATTGCTTACACTATTGTTGTACTCTTACAAGCAGTTACGTATTATAAAAATAAGTGATTATTTATGAAAGTAAAGGAAATAATAATGAGCAACACAGGCCAATACTTACCAATAACGAGTAGCTCAAATGTTCACAATTGTTGTCTAAATGTTGTTCTTTCTTGACAAGATAGGTGAGCCACATTTTCACTTTAAAGTTCAAATGTCCATTATCTAGGCTTTCTATCAGCATTTTCACAAATTGGACTACACAGCTTGGGTGATTTGGTTCCTAATGGACTGCAGTATTAGGACAGAAGAAGAGTAGCATAGGATTCATGGGGGTTTTTTAATTAAAAAGCAAGAGAGATCATTATTATTATGCAATCAGGCTTACTACAAAAAAAGAAAAATTCCACAAGATTTCTTGCAATGTGCTTCACTGCAATTGCTAGAGTTTAATAAGCTCAATTTTTAGAGAGACACAACTCCCTGGGTAAAATTTAGTCATCAAGAATCACAGAATCATATAATGGTTTCGGTTGGAAGGGACCTCAAAGATCATCTAGTTCCAATCTCCCTGCCATAGGCAGGGACACCCTCCACTAGACCAGGTTGCCCAAATTCCCATCCAATCTGACCTTAAACACTTCCGGGGATGAGGCCTTCCATGAACATCCCTGGGCAACCTGTTCCAGTGCCTCACCACTCTCACAGTAACGAATTTCTTCCTAACACAATGTAAATCGCCTCTCTTTTAGTTTAAATATATTACCCCTTGTCCTATCACTACTCTCCCTGATAAACTATCCCTCTCCAAATACAGAATGTTGATAATTGTTTGAATGATTACTTATCAAGTGTGCTAGCACATATTATCAGTAGCCCTACATAGTTACTTTGATTTTCAGCCTTAAAAAATTGTTATATTTTTTATTTTGTGGACAAGCCAGACTTGTGTTTCCTTCACAAACAGGGATAAAATCATTCCCTAATCTTTGTACTACCTGCGTGGTTGAGCATTACTTTTCAAACACAAGGTACTGTGATTGAATTTTCACACTTGCTTCCTAAGCTGTTGTGGTGACAGATTTCTGTCTAACAGCCGTCTCTCACTCCACTGGCAAGCTTCTCACCTGGAGCACTCCAGGGGAACAATCTCTACAACCAGACAATCATTGCTGATCTCCCTAATTGCATGGGGAACCATGGTCACTTCTTTGGGACCTTCTGTTCAAAACTTGAATATATCAGACTGTACTGGTTTTCGGCTAGGATGGAGTTAACTTTCACAAGAAGCTGGGACTGGACACAGCCAGGGCAGCTGACCCAAACTAGCCCAAGGGATATTCCGTACCATATGACGTCATGGTCAGCATATAAAGGGGGCTGGCTGGACAGGAGTGCGACTCCAGGAGGGCCCGAGAGTCCAGTTCTCAGGCAAGCAAATATTGCACATCACCCACTTTATACATTCTAAGTACTGTTGTTATTTTCCTCTCCCTTTGCTGTCCTAGTAAACTGTCCTTATCCCAACCCATGAGCTTTACCTTCTTCTAAATCTCCTCCCCATCCCACCCGAGGGGGAGCAAGCAAGTAGTCGTGTTGTGCTCAGCTGCTGGTTGGGGCTGAATCACGAAACAGACTAGAAAAATTGTGCTGCAAAAGCAAAGCTGAAGGTCTAACTTGAATGAATTTCTATAAATTAAAAGATATGCCTATACCTCAGCAACATAACCAGGACTTTCAGATAAATCTCTTCCTCATTTTTCTTACTATACATAATACTTACTTGACATAATTTTTAACAGGTATTTCAAAATCTTTTCAGGGTTTCTGGACTTCTTTCCTGTGTTCTGGGGTGTTTTGTGGTTTTTTTTGTTTAGTTTATTATTCCCAGATGAAAAATTATTACCTTTAAGTTTGAGATTCAACTTGTTCAGTGATAAGTAACTTCTATTTTATCTTGCTTTCTGTTTTTAAATGGCTGAATAAATACCTCATCTTCATATCAATCTCTCAGAAAACTTTCTAGGAGAAATTCTTCACCACTGTCAAAGTCATTCTCTTGTTCTCTTTGAAAATATCTACTCAGTAATTTATGATTTTTTTTTAATTACTACCTCCTCCAGAGAAAGACAATTTGTATTCTTCTTTTGTTTAGTATATGACATTTAAGACAAAGATATAATAGAAACAATACAAGTGTTTAAATTTATGGTCAAATGCAGTTTACTCAGATTTTCACATCCATACAGGTGCTTAAGTAATATCATCAAATCCTTCTGGTGATGACTTATTCAGCAATCAAACTGGATTTTGACACAGTTTCTCTTAATGCACGGTTCCAAATACTTTAATCACTTTCACTGCTCTTCTTTGAAACCTCTTTAACTGTTTCAGTATTCATCTTGCAGTCTCAGCATCTGAATTATTTATAGGTTTCCAATAAATCAGACAATGACACTAGTATTTTTTTTTCTATTAAATATTCCCATTTATATGTAAAAGGGACAAATAGGTAAAAGGAATAAATTTTCTTTGCCTACAATAACATTGCACTGGACATTCACGTTAACCAGATTATCTGACTCAATGTTTTCAAAGTGTACTTCCGAAGCTAGAATGCACTGTTGTGTACATAAGGCCTATATCCTGTATTCATAACTGTGTGACATTACTTCCTATTTTACAATGGAAGTATTCCTGTGGAAGTAGGAAAACATATATTACAAGATCATGGCTGATCCAGTAAATTTTAAGCTGAGGTAATCAACAAAAATGTGATTGGGGGAGTTGGGGGTCTGTAACATATGTGGTAATTAAAAATCCAACTACTCTTTTTTCTTAGCAAGACCTCTAGAACTGAGGTATAAGAAATTTATAAAAGAAATCCAAACAACCTTTTGTTTTGCACACCTCATGATTCTTTGATTAATTTAGTTCTTGGCAACTCTGTTTTAAACGAATATTTACTGTTTCTGTCTTTCCTCCCACTCTTGATTAGTTTGCTAGTCCAGATCCTGGAAGATGAGTTCTTGTTTCTACAGAAATTGAAAATATCTAAACTGATTAGCCTTTTTTTCTCTAGGAAAAAAAAATCTAGTGGCTTAATGTCCCATAAAACACAAAATGTAAAAAAAAATCCAAGTTTCTTCTCCTTAGTCTGTAATTTTTGTGATTCTTGGCAGACAGTCCCACACTTCCTTGAATTTGGATTAAGATGCTTCCTAAATCTGCTTGAAGTGTTCCTTTCTAGAGTTAGCTCCCCTTTCAATAGTTTATTTAAATCAAACTGTCAAAATCCTCTGTCCTCATCAGAGCAGATGATGTCAAAGACTCCCTGGTTCACCAGGGATTTTCAGTGTTTGCTGAATGTACCAAATCAATATGCATTCCTGTCAAATGAACACCACTCAACTAATTTCCCATTGAAATAAATTAAAGATTATATTTTGTGATTGGAAGATTGGTGCAGTGACAGATTTGATTTAGGATGATTTCACAGCCATAATATGTTTTTGTTGGGTTTTGGTTTGGGTTTTTTGGTTGTTTGTTTGTTTTTAAATTATCTTTTTTATAAATATTTAATAATGTAATTTATTTGTATGTCTCTCTCATATATTTAAAATAAAACTTCCATCAGTGTGTAAGCATCAGTACTGAAACTCAGATTCCAAAGAAGGTATTCAGCAATCACACAGTGCACCAGGGATTTCTCAGAGATTCTTAAGACAGAAAATGATGATATTATGCCTTATATACTCTTGCTGTCCATCTACACATTTAAATATTACACACTGGACTAGACAAGTGAATTGAAAATAAAATCATAATCAGAATGCTCTATGCCAGTTCCTGAAAATAAGTAAGCTATTTTAAGTATAAGAGGTTTTAGTAACAAAAAATACTCTCAGTTTGAAAACTGTAGGTCAAATTCATCTGACCAAATATGAATTTCTACATATCTACCACTAAGCAAGAAACCAACTGCTTTTATGGCCATAGGAGAGAAAGTGCCCATTTCAAGCTGTGAATAAGGCTATTCTACAGTAAATATTTAAAACCTTTCAGATGAATACCTTAGAAATTCCTTCTTTTCCTCCATTGGCATGAAAGACAACTAATTGCAAACCTTTAAAATGGTATGAAATTAAACCCTCCACACTCTCCTGGAAGATTTTTTTTTTTTTTTTCATTTTTTAAATAATTTCAGAAATTAGTTAGACTTATTTTTGGAAGCAAGCAAGCCTGTGCAGGACTTTGAAGATTCACTGTACACAATGAATCAGAATCTCAGTGACTGAAGATGTCTTTCAGAAGGGAAGATAATTGAAAACTGCACTGTTTGACTAAGTCAAATGTAAATCTCAGGAAGATGGCACCATTTAGCAAAGTGACAATCTTTAGGAAAATGGTTTTCAGCTAAGACCTCAGAGGATCACATATGTAAATCATGAAAGCACCATGTGAAACTGAGAAGTTAAAGATCGGTTGGACCTTTATTTTTTCATGGATAAGAAATGGAATCTGGATTCTTCTACTTTTGCAAAACTAAATGGAAGATATTCTGTAGATGATGACTATATACGGTCATTCTTAGTTTGTCTTAAACCCAACAATCGTGAAACTGTTCTACAAAAATATGAAATATCTTCAGCAGGAAGTGCTAAAATTGTACTACAAAACATCTGATAGCTCTTTCAGAATTTTTATAAGTACTATGTGAAAGTTTGGGAAGACATATAGAAAACTCTTCAACCCATGTCACGCTTCTGATTTTGGCCGTACTCATATCTTAAATTATCACACCTGAAGGTCCATGGACCCTGATGAGGTGCATCCACGGGTCCTGAGGGAACTAACGGATGAAGTGGCCAAATCATTGTCCATCACATTTGAGAAGCCGTGGCAGTCCGGTGAAGTTCCCACTGACTGGAAAAGGGGAAACATAGTCCCCATTTTCCAGAAGGGAAAGAAGAAAGACCCAGGGAACTATAGGCCGGTCAGCCTCACCTCCATGTCGGGCAAGATCATGGAGCAGATCCTCCTGCAAACTACACTCAGGCACATAGAAAGTAAAGAGGTGATTGACGACAGTCAACACGGCTTCACAAAGGGCAAATCGTGCCTGATCAGTTTGGTGGCCTTCTACAATGGGGTCACAGCATCAGTGACAAGGGAAGGGCAACCGATATCATTTACCCGGNNNCTGTGTGGTGCAGTCAACACACTGGAGGGAAGGGATGCCATCCAGAGGGACCTTGACAGGCGAGAGAGGTGGGCCTATGCAAACTGCATGAAGGTCAGTAAGACCAAGTGCAAGGTCCCGCATGTGGATCGGCGCAATCCCAAGCACAACTACAGGCTGGCAGAGAATGGATTGAAAGCAGCCCTGAGGAGAAGGTCTTGGGGGTGCTAGTTGATGAAAAACTCAAAATGAGCCAGAAGTGTGCGCTGACAACCCAGAAAGTCAACCGTGTCCTGAGCTGCATCAGAAATAGTGTGGCCATCAGATCAAGGGAAGTGATTCTCCCCCTCTACACCATGCTTGTGAGACCCCACTTGGAGTACTGCATCCAGCTCTGGAATCCTCAGTAGAGGAAAGACATGGAGCTGCTGGAGCAAGCCCAGAGGAGGGCTGGAGTTGATCTGGGGGCTGGAGCACCTCTCCTACGAGGACAGGCTGAGGGACCTGGCGTTGTTCAGTCTAGAGAACACAAGGCTCCAGGGAGACTTAATTGAGGCCTTTCAATACCTAAAAGGGACCTACAGGAAAGCTGGCGAGGGACTGTTTCTTAGGGAGTGTAGTGACAGGACTAGGTGTAATGGGTATAAACTAAAAGAGGGGGGATTTAGATTGGACATTAGAAAGAAATTCTTTACTGTGAGAGTGATGAGGCACTGGAACAGGTTGCCCAGAGAAGTTGTGGATGCCCCATCCCTGGAAGTGTTCAAGGCCAGGTTGGATGAGGCTTTGGGCAATTTGACCTAGTGGAAGATGTCTCTCCCCATGGCAGGGGGCTTGGAACTAGATGATCCTTGTGGTCCCTTCCAACCCAAACCATTCTATGATGCTATGATCAGGTACTTATATACACTGCTCAGATGTGTCTGAGCCTTCTCTTCTCCAGGCTGAACAGCCTTTCAGCTCTAAGCCCTTACTTGGCATTTTGTTGGGCTTACTTCAGGATGTCCATGTCTCATTTGTACTCAGGAGCCCAGAACCAGACACAGTGAACCAGATGTGGTCTCAGATAAAACATTTCAGACTAAGCGAAATGCTTAGTTAAATCAGGAATTACTATTTATATGTCAATTCTCAGTGTTGTTACTGGGCCAAGAAACAATTATTGACATCATGCTTTTAAGGAAACACTGTAACCACTGAAGTCATTAGGAGAAATTAATATCCTATGACAAATAGCTGAGACTCAAAAGTAATGATCTGTCATACCCCAGGACTCCTACTTTGCAGAGTCTTATTAGAGCAAATAATCTCAACACTCAAGCTTCACCTTTGGCCCTTCCTTCACATCAATATGCAAGCAATCACACAATTTTGAGCTTGACAGCTGACAAAACGCATCCAGTCCTAAGAACTCTCTTCACAATGGTGCAAAAATGGTTCTACCACCAAGAAAAACCATTAGTACATCACATGGTAGACTTTCATGGTTTTGGGTAGCACGCATTTCCGAGGTGTAAAGATGCCCTTTATTCCAAGAAGGCCAGTGACACTTTTTACGTAGTCTGAAAAATTGCTAAATTTGAAGACACATCTGGGAGCTAACATTAGATGACAAATTAAGGGAAGGAAAATGTGTGGTTTACCAAACAAAACACCATTAATGTTTATTTGTGATGCTTTCAGTCTAGAACTATTGAAAAAAACTGAGATTTATCATCGCAGCCCTTATACAAATGACAATTTTTAAGGCTATACTTATATATTAATTTTGGTTTAAACTATGCAGTTTTCTGCACTTCCAGTTTAACACACCAGTATTCATTTATCGCTGTAGGGCATCACAGACAGCTGCAAAGTGCAGATTCAACTGGATGTTGGCAGACTTGCACAGAAATGTAATGTTGCCCTGAGTTACAGCTACAGTCTAATTTTGGTTGATGAGTAAACACACTTGAGTTCAGTTGTTTGTTCTTTGATCATTATTGGTTGATCTTTTAAATAACATTGGTAAGAATCCTTTATTTGTCATATATCATCTTCTACATTTGTATTTTACCTTAACATTAGTCATTCTTGTTTAGCTATGAAATTATCATGTATTCTTTGCCTTTTGCATTTATTGAGGGCTATCTTCAAATTTTTTTCCCTAGAAAGACAGATCTCAGTGTCTGTTGTGTTGCCCTGATCTTTTATGGAAGCACAAGCCAGAGAATTTCAAAAGTCTTTCTGCTTTGCTACACTAGTAGTTTACGAACTGTGCCTCTAGTCATTTATTCATGTGTGAGATCTACAGATTATGAGCAGCAACAGGACTAGAAAAGAGATCCACTGCAAAACAATCACAGTAGCAATAACTCTAAAAAGATTAATGATTTTGCAACTTCAAGTTTTATATATTATTGACCTAAGACAAAAATTATTTTGGTATCTTAAATAATGCAGGCACAGTGACTGTATATATCAATGGAAAACAGTAGATATGGGGATTCTGTTTAATACAGCTGAATTTTGTCATCTTGTTCATCATGAGAACTTTGTTACGTGAACATTCTGATACCCATCATGTACTGCACAATTTACAAAACAAATTCCAAAATTTGATGTTGAGTAGATTCGGTTCATCAGCTAAGACACTAGTTCTGTAGCTGTTAAGAGAACGAATTTCTGATCTGTATTCACTGTCTTCAGAAAGGAAGTTTAAATAGTTCCATTTAGCTTTGGGGAAAAAGTTTATTATAAGGATACATCTTACAGTCATAACAGATCCAATCAAAATAAGAGATAAGGATTTCACAAATATTGGTATAGTGAAATTTTATTTTATTTAAAATACAGCGGTTTAAAGCACAGTACAATAACCTTACTTGTGAAAATAGATCAGAGTTTGTTTAGGTAAACAAAAAGGCCCCAGTTTCCCTCTGGATCCTCACAGTCCTCCTGTTTGGAGATCAGCTGATTAATTTTAAAATTATTTCATTGGCAGCTATTCTTTTCTTCACTATTGATCTATACTTTGTTAATTGAAACACATCATGTTATTGCCTCCGTTAAAACAATTATTTAATCCTCACAAAAAAAACCCAAAGAACTTTCTTTTTTTTTTTTCTTCATTCCAGATAAAAAAAAATGTTTTGAAGAAATGAAACTGATGTGTGTTGCTTTTTAAAAGACAGAAAGCAGTTACCTCCATTCCTGAGTAGTGGAGTGTTCAAAGGAAAAGTAGAGTGTATACTTATCCATGTGCATTTTTCTCTGAGTTCTTGCAGTGGTGTTCCTTTCAGCAATAAAATGTATGGTAAGCTCTATTTTAAGGTGCAGAATAAATATTTTCCAGAGTAATTTAAATTTATTCATGGATACATACGACTTTTGCTTGATGTCTTAGAGCAAATTATAGTCTGTGACACATCAGAACAGTGACAAATATACAGTCCATTCTACCTAATAAAATATTTTAGCCAATGACCATAGTAGACTTCTCTGATTTTTATAGGCATCAGCAGAGAAGGGTCTGGAGTTTTATGTTTCTCATCTAAATTAAATTTCTGCCTCTCTTCCCTTCCCTTCCCTTCCCTTCCCTTCCCTTCCCTTCCCTTCCCTTCCCTTCCCAGATCCAAAATCTTGTAAATCAATAACTTTAACAGTAAACTGTTCATCAAAATATTTTGGACATTATGTCCAGCAACTGGCTGTCCAAAAATATAACTGACTTCCTAATTCATCCATCTTAATTTACCCAGGAAAATAAACCCAGAACAAACAGAGAATCTTGAGAGTTTTGCATGGATATGTATTACCAAAGAAAATATTTGCCCACTGCAATATCAAATTAAATACTCACTTTATTAGTAAATTAACATCAATTAATAAAACACATTGTATTATAGTGTAAAATGCTATGTCTTCATTTAACTTTCCTTCTTTTATGTCATGCTGGGCTGGTTTTCTGCTGATTTCTCACTGCAGTTTGGTTCTGTAGCATCTGAGGAATAGATTTTGGTTATAATCTGTTGGTTGTCTTCCCCCTTGATGATAGATGAAATTAAAAGATCAAGGTAAACTTATGGTATGTATGACTAATCCATGTTTCTGGTCCTCTGTCTTTAGATTTATACTAATAAATTAAGTGTGGCTAGGTCTGCTTTCCAACGTTCAGGACAACTGGCATGGAATGCCATGGACTTATTCTATTAATCTCTCTAACCTCTTAGACAGGATGTCCTCATCGAAACTGTTAATTGTTCCATGCCAGTTCCTGTACTTTGCCTGTAACCACTCTAAACATTTATCAATAGAGGCAACTTGACAACATATACAACTACATTCAGATGCCTGGGAGTGTCCTGAATTTATTTATTTTTGTAGGAGTGACCTACTATTTAACTTAGCTATGCATTATTATTATGTAAGAATACCTTACAGAAATATTAAGCTTCATCATTCAGACAGGAAATAGAGTAAGACTAAAAATCAGGAAAAAATCTTTTTTAATTAAGTGATCTTCAGATTAAGATACTTAGTCTTCCTCAAACAGGTTCCCATTTCAACAGCCTCCTGCTAAACATAACCCAAAATGTTGTAGTGGTCTAGTACTGTTGGGATGTCACCACTTCACCCATGGTGGTGCTGATTCCCTTACTCAAAACCTTTGTAAGTAGAGCTCACTTTCTGTTGCCTTCTTTCAGTTCAATACACTTGTCTATGCAACAAGCCTTATAGTCTGTTTGCCACCCTCATAGAAATGTGTAATATTCACGTGGTGAGGATAGATCCCCCAGCAGCACCACTCCCCATTTTTTTTTCGCTGATAATCTTGAATAGGAGAGGAAAGAGTTATTTTTATTTTCAGTGAATCATACTGGATACATATCTGATATGTGTCTTTAATTCAACACTGTGAAACAGAGCCTTTCCCTCTGCTATGTCTTTCATTTACCACCACAGGAGCCAACTATCTAATTACAATAAATATGCACAGCTTCTGGAGAAGTTTTATTAGCAGAATTTAGGCAAACAAAAGCAATTTATATTCCATTGAGATGTGTCTATGTACTTAACCCTAATCAGAGGGGAAATAATATTTTAAAATTTGTCCTTTGAACCATTCTATGTAAAATCCAAGTTATGAAGTTATTCATCCCTATGGACACTGTATGAACAAATTCCCCACGTGGCATTTTACAACTAATTTTCTTCTCCTTGAACTAAACACTAACAATCTGACAACTGGTTTATGCAAATGTGTTCTGAACTTCTTTGAAGTAGCTATTTTTAAAGGCAGATATCATCTCTGCTTGGGGCTGAGCACTGGAATGGTTTATATTTGTTTCAATAAAAAAAAATGCTAGAAGTTATTTTCTACATGGTTTACTCCATTAGATACATTTATGCTGACAGGAAGTGCTGAAGTGCTAACTATAAAGTGCTGGAATTACACATTTGTGTTCAGGATCAAAATTCAGCAGAAAATTCCAAGTGAGCTAGGCCTTGTATCTTTGAACTAAACTGGGAGACATGTATTATTAAAACAACCATACATTTAAACACAGACTGTCCAAGTCAAAAGATGTTCTCTGAAGGATTACATGGAGAAGGAGATGGCATGGAAAGAGTGGCTGAGACCATATGAACATAACCCATAACCTAGGTTTAGGGAGAAAAATAACTGAAAATAGAAAAGGTTAAAACAAAGTTTTAACAGGGAGATGTTAGAATGGTTTTAACATGAAAGTAGTTTCCAAGGCATTGGAAAACAACCCAAGTTTAGATACTATTAGTTGATTTGTAGAATAGTTGGGAAAAAATTACAAGCTTCTGAACATGCAAAGCTCTCTTCTGATTTCATAGCTTGCCTTGATCTATGTACTTGACCTAATGCTATCAACCCTATGGAATGACAGAAATCTCCTGAAGTTCAACAGAGGTTACTGCAAAGACCTACACCTAGGGAGGAACAACCCCATACACCAATATATTCTGAGATCTAACTGGCTGGAAAGCAGCTTTGCAGAAAATTATTTGGGAGTCCTGGCGGACACCAAATTGAACAGCCAGCAATATGCCTTTGTGTCAAAAGGCAGCTAATGGTATCCTGGGCTGCACCAGTGTTCACAGCAGGTTAAGTGAGACGAACCTTCCTTTTGACTCAGCATTTGTAAGTTAAGCATATCTAAGCATCTGGAGTTCTGTGCCCAGTTCTTGGTTCTCAAGTATGAGAGATATGGGCATAGTGCAGAGACTCCAGCAAAGAGCCATGCAGATGGTGGAAGGAGTGGAATGTATTTCCTGTGAGGAAAGGCTGAGAGAGCTTCTTCAGCCTAGAGAAGAGATGGCTCAGGGGGAACTTAGCAATGCATATAAATAGCTGAAGCAAGGGTGCAAAGATCCAGGCTCCTGCCAGGCATGCTCAGTGACACGACAAGAGGCAATGGGCAAAACAGAAACACAGGAGGTTCTGTCTGAACATCAAGAAACACGTTTTTACTGTGAGGGTGACTGAGCACTGGCACACTTGCCCAGAGATTTTCTAGAGTCTCTATCCTGGAGCTATTCAGAAGGTGTGTTGACATGGTCCTGGGCAACTGACTCTAGGTGACCCAGCTACGAGATGACCTTCAGAGGTACCCTACAACCTCAATCATTTTGTGATTCTGTGATTTAAAAATGGTTTTGTTTGTCTACTTACTTACGTCCTTAGGTCATGGTTAACACATACACACAAAAATGTTATTTCATTACCTGTACCTTTGATATGTGTTGTCTTAAAAAAAATAGTATTTACTTATTCCTTTGCAACAAAAATGTGTTATGAAAAATATATGGTATCTAACTTGCAAATATGATACAGACATATTTTCTATGTCTTGGAGTAGGCATTTCAAAGACACCAGATATAACTCAGAAGCTGGTAAGAAACTACATGGAGGTGCACAGAAATGGATTTAATTCATATCTTTACTAAAGCTTGTCTGTAGAATTTTGTAAAATTTGGGTGAATTACTTGTGTCTTATCAATAAGGAGTTAGATATATTTGGCTTCTTTTTCAGATACTTACCATTTCAGTTATGACGTATTTTTGGGAGGAGCAAAAATTAACTCTCATCATGTATTTGATAATATTTAATGGAATGATTTTTAGTTCCACATAGAAGATGTTGGTAGAAGACATTATGCAGAGTTGAAGGAATTTTTGATTTTTGCTAATTTTTAAGATTCATTATTTAAATTTCATTATTATAGAAAATATGCCTAAATGAAGTTATTGTGAATTTTCTGAGATCAAACTGCCATTGGATAATATGAGATTTTGATTTCAGGATTACCACAGATTTATTTTTTGTTTTGCAACTGGGTTTTTACCATTTAACTCTCAGAATCTCAGCTGCTGAAAGTGTGGTCAACACTGCATTGAAATAAGAGTCATCATTATTATCAAGGAATGACATATTTGTTATCAGCATTTGGTGATAATTGGAGTAGTATTTGTACAACTGAGAAATTACCCGACCATCATTCAAAAGGTGGGCTGAGTGAAAAAAAAGAAAGTACTTTTTTTCTTGCTTGTTTTAACGTGGAAGAGCTACATAGTAAAAAAATGTTTGTTTCAGTTTATACATTGAACTCACCGATGAAGGATCTTTGCTTTGCTTGTTTGTTTTGGAGTTGTTTGGTTTGTTTCACTGTTGTTTTTTTTTCAGTTATGAGCAACATTCTCCACTATTAAAAAACATGTCAACCTGAAAAAAGAAAGCTTTAAAAATCTAAAGAAATAAGATGGGGAAGAAAGACAGCCATCTTTCCAGGTGAACTGAGCCGTACAAAATTAACCATCAGTCAGCATTTCCTGAGAATGATGGCTGGGAAAATACCTGTGAGCAGAATTAGTCAGAATTTTTTCCACAGGATAGATCATCACCACAATTTCCTTACTCTCCAAAATCTAAATAGCTTTCAAAATGCAAATGAACCTGATTAGCTTCCTGCCACATTGCCAGCACAGTTCCTCAGCAACAAGCCTGATCAGATCACTAAGAATATCTGGAATCTGTATTCCCCTCATTCAATGAAACTTACTTTGGAAAATATTTCTATACAGATCTTTAACTCAAGCAATTTCCAGCTTTCTGAATTATCATCCCTCTGAAATATTCCTCCTGCCTACCATTTCCTTCTTCGATCCACTCAGGGAAGTAGGATAGTGGTTTCACCTCATTTTTCCCTATATATGTATATTTTGGGTGCACTGCCAACCGTTTCTGCATGCAATAGTGCCTGCTGAGCAATTCAAGTATTCAACACGGTTTCTTTAAAATTACAAGAGATGAAGAATGCAGGAGATCTCACTTGAAAGGCATTTTTTTGCCTCATGCTAGTCTAAATAGACATGTATGTACCTCAAACTGAAGCTACTAGATTTTCTCAGGTTTTAAATGAACAAATGAAATAAAATGGTAAGTTGTCTGAACAGAAAAGGCATGTATATTTATGTAAATCCACCTGATTTACTTCAGACAACAAAGAAATAGTGAATTCTAATTATCCTTGAGAAAGACAGAGAAAATATTGGAGTTAATTTTAGCATCATAGAGTGTCTGAAATTGCAAATTATTTTTTTTAGAGCTTAATAAGCAAGCAAGCAAGCAAACAAACAAAAAAAAGACAGAATACAAACCCAAAGATTCATAAAAAAATGTAACAGTCATGGACTAAAATTCGAAAGTATCAAAGAAAACTTTGATATTCTTGTGTATCTTCTGAGTTTTTGTAATGTTTCTTGTTTCTGTGGGGTGTTCTTTGTCCTGAACTGTAATACCATGACATAATCGGTCCCAGAAGAAGGAGTAGCCAAACTTGTACGCAGCTCATTTGTCATGATTATCACTCTGTCTGTACTAGTTCTGAAACTTGCTCCTTTGTAGCCACCTCAGCATGTCTGTATGGTTCTCCCATTCAGCTATTCAGCTGTACTGTAAGATTTTTTGTTCAACTTACTGTGCACCATCTGGAAAAATTATCTCAAACCATAAATCTAACGACAGCTGCCATCCTTCCCTCTTGCTGGGAGGCGGTGGAGTCAGTTGTAGGGGTGGATTGAAGATGCAGCAAGAAGACCAGATTGAAGACCATGAAGAGCTCCACTATACTGTATATCTCTTTGCTTGTATTTGACATACATCTTGTCTATCTCTGTGCAGTCACAACATATGTTCGAGTTAGCTGTAGTCATGGTGATACTAATTCCGAACATAGTCTCTGCACAGGGTGGAAGCAACAAGCTTGAATGAAGACCTATGTCTTTTTTCACAATTATACTTCTATTTATCAACTCATTATGGTGCAAGAACTGATGATATCTTGTGGTTATATTACACAGATCAGAAAAGCAATCATAATAGTCCTTTCTGCCTTTTACATCCAGGTGAATAATCTGCAGTGTAAGTTCAAGTTCCCATTTTATTTTATTTTAAAATAAATACAACTCTTAATATTACATATTATATATAGCAAATTCCAAGAAGGTGGTGCAACTATCAAATACTATGTAAGCAAATTAATAACCTTCTTATACATGCCATAAATTTGAAATTACTTTTTTTAATACTTGTGAGAGTCAGTTAAGCATAATTTACATTCAGAAACAAAACCAGATCTCTATACTAATACACAGTGACTATTATATTCAAATCTATTTTATACAGACATACATGCACGTCAAGATGAATATTCATTTCCCATCCCCACCCTACAATTCTGCATTTTTATCAAGTCTTAGAGATAAAGGATGCAATACTGCAATTGGGTTATTTCTTTCTTTTCCTTTGTCTGTATTTCAAGTTCGTAGTCACTCTTGAAAAGATTTGTCCAAAATCTTCTGAGTCAGTAGCAGAATAAGAAATAGATCTAAAGATCCGTACTCCTGCTCAGTATTATCTAGTATTATTAACGATGATATTGGTCAGAATAACAGGGTTTGGGCAATTCTTTCTTTCCTTTTTTTTTCTTTTTTTTCTTTTTCTTTTTTTCCCTATAGGCAATCGTGATTTGTAATAACCAGGGATATATACTTGGATATAAAGAGACTGGAAAACAAATCGCACAAAATGGAGATGTCACAGTGCAGATGTAAAATTTCCCTCTGTTTCACAATGTGTGATATATGGCATACACTGTAACAGTAAAAGAATTACTTACAGTATGTCTGAACTGTGAATAGGTCTCACCTCTTCAGTGTGAAAGTTTCCCATGAAAAGAAAAAGGTTTGTCTGTCAGAGTTATGGATGAGCAATTCAAAGAAACAAGTAAGAAAATATCAGTCATTTCCACAATTTCTTAATTAATGAACAAGTATGTCATAAAGCAGACAGTTACTGTTCTACACATGCCCTTCCACACTTCTGAACTCTCTCACACCCTCCTGATGATGTGCAGAAACACATGGCTATCATTTACATTCAGATGATGATATCATATGTCATCTTGTCACTGAGGTGGCAATACTATGGCACAGTAAATGGCTAAACTCCTTACCAGCTAATTGCACATTAGGGCTACAAATCCTCTTTGGCATGTGGTGTCATGGAGTGCAGCATATGCCAAGGCACATACCAAAACCAGATGAAATAATGAACTAGCTTTGGTGCAGATTGACACTTGTCTTCTCCAACCAATGGATTTAATCAAGTTAGTAAGAAACAGAGACATCAAAAAATATGCTATGCTTTGCAGCCCATTCTGACTACAAAAGCACAAAAAAGCAATTTCTTAGACACAGTATTTCTCAGCCAAATAATTTTAAAATGCCTGGTCAGGCTTAAAATGGTAGGAAGTTGGCCTGTCAATAAGCACTGAATATTGGTAGGTGCTGCTGCTTTTTTTTTTTTTTTTTTTTAATGGTGGACAGTTATAGTAAGCATTGTTAGTCATATATGCTCTCTTCACATTTATATATGCAAAGCATTGAAATTCCTCTTTAAAAACTGTATTCCAGCAGAAGTCCCAAACACCTATCTTCTAGGGAAAAAAAAAAAATTAAAATGGAGGTTCTGGCATGAGTGTGACTGCATCCTGAGAAGCTTAGTATGGGAGCTGGCAAAACTATTTTTTCCTCCGGACAAATGTGAGACTTGTATACCTCCTTACAAAAATCTATCAATCAACAAATCTACCAAACTACCAGCACCTCATTCCAGGCACACATTTACAACTGTGAGCCATGCTGGGGTGATGTCACAAAGAGTATCCCTCTCCTTTATTTTTTTATTTTTTTTCTCTTTACTCTCGAGTGGATGCCTTTTTTTAATGCAAAAACATGTTTCTCATATCAGTCCTAGGAGTAATAGCTTCATCATAGTGAAATGTTCTGTTCTTTTTATCACTAGTGAGTCTCCAAACTGTAGGCCAGTCATGTATTGATGAACCATTTATTCCACTTCTATATATCAGCTGAAGAAACTGAAAAAATGTCTCAGGCAATTGCAAAAGCAGCTCCAGTCCTAAATTCTTTTAAGCCTACAGCACACTTATTCATGGTACTTCACAAACTGTTTAAGTGATTTACTGGCTACTAAACTTTCTGAAAGGATCTTTCGTAGTAGAAAATTGTCAGCACCTGCAATAGGAAACAGCTGTCTCAGAACTTTGTGTCTTTAAAACTAGTATACATTCTAAAAATTAAATAAAGGAATAAACATACACTTCAGGCTGGATACTATCAGCTTTAATAATTTTGACAGAAAAAAACAATAGATGAGATGTTCTCATGAAACTTGCTTTCCAGCTGCCTGCAAAAATTTCTCCTGCAAGAGGAGAACAATGACTGGGGTTTTTTAGATACAAATGATAGTTTCATACCCATATTACTCATGAATAGCAGTCAATAAAACAAGTTTGTGAACAGTCAGTCTGGTAACCTATAAAACTATTGTATCTCCTCAGTGATTTATTTGTTCTGGTCATTATTACATTTTGATTGGATGCCACTGAGAAAAGCTCTTTCTATAAAAATATAAAAAGAAAGTGAGACGTGCCACAGAACTGAGGTAAAACAAACAAAAATATATATTAGAAACTGTCTTATGAAAGACTCTTTACAGAAATAAAGTCTCCCAAGGCCTCTTTGTGTCAGTTGTTGAAATTTTTCAGCTGCACTGGAAGCATTTATTACTTCACAGTTCTCTTTTAAGATGTAATTAATTACTTGATAATATTTCTGCTAGTTGATTTCAATAGGGCACCAAGAAAAACAAAGCACAATATAGCAATGACTTGAAGCTCTGAAGATGTATAAAACTATAATTCTTGGAAAAAATATTTCTCTTTTCCACATTTTTCATAAAATCAGTTGAAGCAAGCAAAATTTTAAACTGAACATTCATGAGTGAAAATCCTAAAAACAGGCAGAAAAGCAGTGTGTTTGATAAATTTTAATTAGGAAGATTGGAACACTGTCCTCACGAGATTTAACCAAAATTCTAAAGTCATTCTCTGTTCAAAACTAAAAACTGAAGAATACTTATCACATTGGGTTTGCATACTGAAGGGCATTAGGAGAGTCATCCAGGCTATATTTGAAATTGTATGTGCTATTTGGCTATTACTAGATGAGCAGACAGAGGTAAACTTTTGAAGTAGTTTAGTTTCCAGAGAATAGACAAAGTCATGAATGATCTGTGCTGTATTTAAAAACAATCTTTACAAGTACTCATCCTCTAGATGTTGAACAAAATGGCTCTGGAACAGGACCATTGAAAATAAGAAGCAGAATGGAGTATAATTTTCAGTGTTGCAAGTTCTACAAGTCTGTTTAATAGGAAAATAGTGCAATGTGTTATCATTTTCTTATTATCAATTTCATGACCTTTCAGAGAACTAATAAAAGACAGAGAAGCAAAAAGTTATTTTAAATATTTATAAACAAACTAACAAAAATAATTCAATGTAACACTAGATTTTTGTGTCTGCTTTTATAACAGATTTTTTTTATGCTAAATACTGAGCTTAAAGTACAATAACTGAATTGCCCTGAAATTTTTAAAAGAATAAATCTCTCAAACAGTTTTCCCTAGAAAGAAAATTTGTAAGGGTGAAAGCTGTGGATTTCTCAATGGGACACATTACTGGATGTTAACTTTATGTGAACTAATGAATGGGTTTATCTCAATATTATTAAATTAATAACTATAATTACCAATAATGACAAAAGCATATAATTAAACTGCTCATTTAAAAAAAATCCTATTAATATGAGGAAATTATTTAATGGATTAAATGACCTTAATCAACTTAAGCTTTAGAAGTCCATATATCATTTATTAATATGTTTCAACTCAGTAAGTTCCTAAGGTTCTTCATATCTTATCTATAATAGTTTACTTGGCCAGAATATTTTAAAAGGTTTTATTCTGCATTAAGAAAATTGATTTTCTTTTAATTTTTTACACAATTCTATTTTTCTTCACTGTGCTGGGCAGAATGTTAAGATTCCTGAAAGAAGAGGGCATTGCAGACTTTATAAGTGCTTTTCTGTCAAGCTGTCTCTCTGGCTGATATTTTTTGCTATTTCAGCTTAGAAAAGTATGTTGGTCTGTTTCCTTGTGTATCTCCTAGACAAACAACCATCAAAGAGAAAACCTTATATAAGAAATGAGGTGAAATCAGGTAATTATGTAAAGGAAAACTGGATTAACCTCTGTCTGTGAAAACAAAACCATTCTGCTGCTCCATGAAAGTACTAAAGATTGAACTCTGACATTCTTATAGTTTGCTGTCTGACCACTATTTAACTTCAGGGCAGATATAATCTCTATCACCTTCTTCTGCAGAAAAAGACTTTCATTCACATATACACTTGAAATGATTGACATATTGCAGGGAAGAGACAAAAACTGCCTTCTCCCCGTGTACTGTCCTCTGTGCATTTTCACAAGAATAAGACTTTTGGTCATGCCCATTGTGCAGCTTGTTGGTTTAGGGAAATACAGAGGAGCCTTGCATTGAGCTGTGCTCTGCTCCATAGAAAGGGCAAGCTGTGGTTTTTAATGTGCCTAAAGAACTCTACACTGGGGAAAGATACTATAATATGGATTACTTTTATTTGTCAGGATCATTGTTCACTGATCAAAAAGCTGAGTAAAACTTTATGGATTTTAATTTATAAAGAAAAATCTTTCACAGTTCAATACTTTCCTTCCTACTTCTACATTCAGAACCATATAATGATCTTACGGAAAAGAATAATGTCCCTCATTGATAATAGTTAACCCACTGGCAAAGGAACAACAAACAAAAGTTCATTGTTAAATTCAAGTATCTCATCTATTTAAAAATAAGTGTGAAACAGATTATTCCAGATATCTATTTACTGTATAGAGAAGAGATCTGGATGGGGAGCTGAGGTAATGAATGCAGCAGAAGTAATGAAGGCTGTTCCTTGAGGTTTAAATCATTATGAATTGAGGGATATGTCATTTGAAAATGGAATAATGCACGTTCATTGTGAAACTTTACCATAGTGAAGGGAGCCTATATTTAGTCAACCCAGTTAAAAAGTAAGGAAGAAGTTTTGATTCTCATTGTGTCAGAGGTATCATAATGCTGTTCCAAGGGGAAAGAGAAAAAAATAAAAAGCTTTGAAACCTAGCAAAAGACTGTCTTGACAAATAAATAATATCATTATGATTCAAGAGTTTAGGAATAATGGCATAAATGGGAGAATACAGAGTAGCTCGCAGGCAATACTGAGTGGGAAAGAACTGGAATTCTATAATCACAGAATCACAGAA
>VWZZ01002385.1:90825-104364 GCA_013399095.1 Psophia crepitans | reverse complement strand
AGCATCGCTCAGCAACAGCAAAAACATCTCTGCACTATCAGCGCTGCTTCCAGCACAGACCCAAAACACAGCCCCATACTGGCTGCTGTGAAAAAAATTAACTCTCTCTCAGCTGAAACCAGGACGCCCCACTTGGGGCTGAGTGAGGTATGGCCCCTCACAAACACGTATGCACAGAGGGCAGATGGGCTTTATCAACACATTTCAGGGAGAGGGGAAGGGACTCACAAGATGGTGTCCTGCTTTCCCAGGCTCTGTCCTTGGTCAAGACAGATGTTTGCCACATTCCCTCATTATCAGTTTATCCCTGCTTGTGTCAAGATGAATGTTTGGGACATTCACTGGTTCTCAGAGCCTTACACAACCATTCAGGCAATTCCTTATCCACCAAGTGGTCCATCCATGAAATCCATGTCTCTCCAATTTAAAGGCAAGGATGTTGTATAAGAGAGTGTGAAATAGTTTACCCAAGTCCAGGTAGATGATGTCCACCAATGCTGTAACTTCTTCTTAAAAAGCCACCAAATTTTTCAGGCATGATTATTGAAGCCATGCTGGCTGTCACCAATCACCTTATTTTCCATGTGCCATCTATCTATCTATCTATAAAAACTTATAAATAAAAATATATAGGTACAATATGGATCCTCCATCAGCTGGGCTCAGACACGCAGTCTGCCCAGTAACTGCCTCCGGATCCCAGCCTCCCCCATTGCAGCAAGATATATGAGCCCTCAAAGGCACAGCCCCATTCCAGCTGTTGATACAGACTCCTTTGCACACACTAATATTCATACACACACATCTGCAGTGGATTCATACAATAACTGAACACAGACACGTTCAATAACTGGTCGTGGACACAGTCCAAACAGTAGTCAGCTCTGGTTTGCTGCTCTTCCTAGTTGCTTCCCATACGCACACATACACACAAATGGGTTTGTCATGTTTTAACCCCAGCGGATGACTAAGCACCACCCAGCCACTTACTCACTCTCCCCCATAGTGTGATGGGGCAGATGATCAGAAGGGTAAAAGTGAAGAAACTTGTGGGTTGAGATAAACACAGTTTAATATATAAAGCAAAAGCCATGCCTAAAAGCAAATCAAAACAAGGAATTCATTCACCACTCCCCATGGCAGGCAGGTGTTCAGCGATCTCCAGGAAAGCAGGGATCTATTACACATAATGGGTACTTGGGAAGACAAACATCATCACTCTGAACGTCCTGCTTTTTCTCCCAGCTTTATATACTGAGCAGGGTGTCATATGGTATGTAATATCCCTTTGGTCAGTTGAGGTCAGCTGTCCCATCTGTGTCCCCTCCCAGCTTCTTGTAGACCTCCAACCTACTCACTGATAGGTGATGTAAGAAGCAGAAAAGGCCTGGACTTAGTGTAGACACAACTACCTAGCAAGAACTAAAAACATCAGTGTGTTATCAATATTATTCTCACACTAAATCCAAAACACAGCACTACACCAGCTATTAGGAAGAAAATTAACTCAGCTAAAACCAGCACAGGGTTCCAGCTGACACCTGCCTATGGTCCCTCCAGTAAGCAGATCTTCAGGAGTTCACCTCACACAGAATTTCCTCTGGTTCCCAAGCCACTTCTCCTACTCACTGTCCAGTGCATCGGGATCCTCAGTAGTCATCACTGTGCTCCCTCATACACCTGCACTTACTCCAGGTTCTGCATCTCAGACACATGGGCCCCTGTGACCTTAGGTCCCACTTCAGCTGCTGATGCTTAGACACTCATATGTACACACACACACCAGAGTGTCCCTCACCCAGAGCAAATAGTCAGAAATAGAGTTTAATAAGACGATAGCACAGACTGCACAAATCAAGCATAGGGCATGCCCAGACAAGTGTGCTGACTTCCCCTTTTATCTCCTTATCCCTCTATTTGCTTATGTTTATTCCTCCCCAAATCATCTAGATTCCATTTCTCCATTTTTGGTTCCTCCACTAAATATCCCATAAATAGTCTTGCTATCCTACGTAATCATTCCTGATTCTGCAGGAACTGCTTTTACTCTAAAGTTTTCTGTGTAAACCTTGGTCAATTCTACAGCAGAATCTGACTGGTGGAGTGTTGTGGTTTAACTGTGGCTGGCAAGAGAGTCGATAAGATGGCCAGGTCTCTCATCCAGTATGTTAACCATCTCACAGACACATTCAAATGGTGCTTGTCAAGTGACCTATGAACAGCAGAAGCTGTGGGGGGAAATATCTTGGACAATCTGAGACACCCACCTGTAGAGCCCTTGCAAGGATTAGTCAAATGTTTTGTTACAAAGGCAGTTATGGCAGTCAAACATCTGGTCTTAAGGGGGTCCACTGTCTCGTCTAGTCAGAGACTAATGGGGTAGTTGCTGGACCTGATATAGTAGTGCCCCACAGTTAGAACTAGACGACAAGCCTCAGTTTCATCCTTATAACGCTGTTCTAATTTCAATTCCATTCACCTAGCCTCACCCCATGTTTTTCTCCAAACTTTCTTAGCAACTGCATTCTGTGACTGGGTGAGAGGAGGTAAGCTGGTCTGTGTTTGTCTGAATGGCCATACTGTTCTCGATCTCTAACAACAACTTCTGCACAGCAAATATACTTCAAAAAAACCAAACCAAACCAAACCAAAATAAAACAAACAAAACAAAACAAAACAAAAAAATAACAGTTTAGCTTGTGACCTGACTGATGACTCTGCCCCGGACAAATCAGCTGTAAGATCTTTTATTAAGGATGGAAGGGGTAATGCATTTCCACAGCTTATTTCTTTTTTTTTAAGTATATTAAATTTTGAGCTTAAAGATGACCTGGCAGATGAACATTCACAGAACTCATAGAATCATAAAGGTTGGAAGAAACCTCAAGGATCTAGTCCAACCATCCCCCTACCACCTATTACCCACTAAATCATATCCTTAAGTACTACAGTGATCTTTTAAAGTGCTTCACGTCACAAAATGTTAGTGAAATGAAAAAAAAAAATTGATAGCCATAATTAATAAGTCATTGACCTACCACAGCCTTAATTCTGAATAATTCTTAAAAAATCTTTATGAGGTCATTGTGTATTATGGGTAAAAGTTTTCAAGAAATTTAATTTTTTGAAGTCCATGATTACATTAAAAATATATTTTTTGTATTGCAGAAAAAAATTCAAAAATTTTCAATATTTTGGAATAATTCACTTGATTATGTATCTCTTGTTTCACAAAATAAAAAATAAAAAAAAAGGAAAAATAACAAATCACAAAACACCACAACATCTTTTATGTATTTTTTGCCCTTTGTGGAAATGGAGAAAAGAAAAGAATTTCAAAGACCACAGATAACCTGTGAAGTTGCTTGCTTTTGGTGCTGTGTGAGAGGGAATATATATTGAAAGTACATAAAAATGTGCCATGTATATGTAGCAGCCTGAAAATCAAGAAGAAAAGAAAGCCACTGAAGCATTTCCATATGAGAAAAAAAATTGCCTAGGAAGATCAATTTACAGAAGCTGAAGTATTCAGCTTCAAATAATACAGAATCCAGCACCACCAGACTCAGTTATACTAGTTAAGGCTGTAGCAATAGATTGTCCTTTGAGCTTACTACAAAATCACAAACTGCCAAAAATAAATGGTATGCAATGATAGGCTTCCAACATTGTGGAGTCTTTTAGGGTCAAAATCACAGGCATTACTTTCAAGTGAACTCCATGCTTGTGGATTTTTTTTTGTGTTACTATGGATACATCAAAAAAGTTAGATAACAAGCTGTTCTTATTAGTTATGTAGTACTCCTTGAAAAGCATGGAGTTGAGCAAGATTTTCTTGACTTATTTTTTTTTAATGGAGATGACAATGAAATAAGTAAAGCAATAAGGGAAATCATTAAGGAGAAATGATTGAGTCTAGAATTCATTTCATTATAGTCTTTTAATAACAAATTTCTATTTTGAGGTAGTGAAATATTTTAACCAGAGAGTACTAAAATGATCCATATTTGTTCAAATTGCTCTAATGTCTCAACCTGAGTTGTCCAAGATACCTACATGCCTAGCTTCTCCCAGCTCTTCAAATTTCATATTTATAGTCTGCAACTTACAGTACCTTAATGCTAGACATTATGTGTGGATGTCCTGAAAACTCTTTGTCCCAAGTAACTTGCTTTGTCTCAAATGGCAGGTAATATTTTAAAATTAAATGTGGGACTGGGTAGTTAGGATCACAATAATGCAAGATTTTTTTTTTTTCTTCCTCTGAAAGATGTACTGAGTTTTCCATCTGAAAATTTGAAGTGATGTTTATATGTGAAATTCATGCACGAATAATATATTAGTGTACTGTATTCTTATTGATATGGTCAAGTTGAAAAGCAGAGGCTCCCTTGTTTCCATGATTGCACACCTATCAATTTATGCTCTAGTTAGTACGGACCACAGTGAAACAAGCTCCTGTTTTATACCCAAACACAGACAGGAAATAATAATTCAGAAAAATAAAAATAAAAACATTTTTTAATGTGCAATGACTTTCTTACTATGGAGTTTAGATCAGAACATCTCACTCTGTCATTGTCCTCAGAATGTACTTTGTAATTTTGTTTCGCTGGTTTTTAAACTTGTAATATTTTAAATGCTTGTATATACGTAAAATCATGAGGTGATGATAATTTGTCCTCCAGTCTGCAGATATACAAAACTATTTTACTCATGGGAGTGGACTATTAATTCTTCACAATTTTAACAGACAAATCTATCTGATGCTTTAATTCTAGCACATCAAAATGTTTTTACATGGTGTCAAAATATTCAGTTGTTTCTTACTGAACTTCTAGAACCTCCACATTTACTTGTGAGAACTTCTTTGTACCAACCACTATGGTTACAAATGATAGAACACACAGTTCTTGATAAACAGGAAATGAAAGATAATACCATGGAAAACTGTAAGAATTCATAAATAATAATTCTATAGTCAGCAGCAAAATTACTAACCAGGTAGTTCAAAGCTTGTTCTTTCAGAATAGAATCACAGAATTGTTTAGGTTCGAAAAGATCTTTAAGATCATCAAGTCCAACCATTAACCTAACATTGTCAAGTCCAACTACTAAACCATGTCCCTAAGCACCACATTGACATGTATTTTAAATACCTCAAGGATGGTGGCTCAAATACCTCCCTGGGCAGCCTGTTTCAATGCTTGACAAATCTTTCTATAAAGAAGTTTTTCCTAATATTCAATCTAAAATCCCCTGGAGCAATTTGAGGCCATTTCCTCTTGTCCTATCACTTGCTATTTGGGAGAAGAGACCAACACCCACCTGGCTACAACCTCCTTTTAGGTAGTTGTAGAGAGCAATAAGCCTCTTTTTCTCCAAGCTAAACAACTCCAATTCCCTCAGCTGCTCTTCGTAAGACTTGTGCTCCAGACACTTCACCAGCTTCCTTACTCTTCTCTGGACAGTCCCCAGCACCTCAATGTCCTTCTTATGGTGAGGATCCCAAATCTGAACACAGTATTAAAGGTATGGCCTCATCAGTGCTGAGTACAGGGGGATGATCACTGCCCTAGTCCTGCTGGCCACACTATTTCTGATACAAACCAGGATGCTGTTGACCTTCTTGGCTACCTGGTCACATTGTTGGCCATAGTTTGACTGGTAACAGCATCATGTTGCCATTTAAAAAACAGAAAATTGAGGATGAAAACAGAAATTCATTTCATCAAAGCCCAAAGTCAACCAGCAATCCAACAACAAAGCTGGAAACAGAAGCTGTATCTATGATTCCCAGCCTTGGCTACAGCTAGTAGGTTAGAAATCGTCTTGCACAGTTTTATTTTATTTTCTGTAATTATTGTTAGAAGTTACTCTATATTATTACTTTTCTCTAGATGTGTTCTAGATCTGTTCTAGATCTGTTTCTTTGATAACCCACTGAAGATGGCTACAAACTGCAAGAGTGAATAAGCATAGAAATCTACATCCTGAGAACACTAGTCTTGTGGGTACTCATCATCTACTTGATTTTCCACAATTATGATTCACAAAACGTGGATTGGCTGCATCTTTTAGAGCCTGACTCGAGCTCTCAAACAAGAGTTTCATTTTTGCAATGAATCTTTGCATATCTGCTTAGTCAGAGGGGAAGCAAGGCTGCACAGTTCCTAGTGGTTACAACATTCACTCAGATTAGAAGGACAATTAGTTTCCATTCCTGCTGTCCCATTATTTTTTAGTCTAAAATATTTGTGAATTTAATGGAACTAGATTTACCTTATCCTGTGGTATCTGCTATGCTACAGAATCATGTTTGCTCATTTCCTCCAGCTGATTGAATATTTATGTTATCAAAATGGAATCATCTTCAGGCAGTCCATGAGCAAGCCTTCACTCAGAAAGCCTCATAGCTTGTAGTGGAGCTTATTATAGCTGGACAGCTAAAACTGATGAGACAGCGAAGCTTGGATTCTTCCTCAGTGCACCAAGACACTTCCTTTTCCTGTATACTATAAATTATACCTGGAGTCTTTGATGTCTGCAAAAGATGGCTGTAAATTCTAGATGCAGGGAAAAATCTCTCCACAACCCAGGTGCTGAAAATACCCAGAGGGATGATATTTAAGATAAACCTTCTAATCAGTTTTTCCCTTAGGTTAGAGGTAAAGGTGACCCCCATGGAACAATGGAAATGTCTCTTCCATTCCCCGACAAGTAATGCAGTCCTATTCAGGACTTGTGCCTGTGCTCTCCAGAGACCATTTCCAACCTCAAAATGAACTTTCGTATGACTTTGCCAAGGAAGAGATAATATGGAGCAAATAACTGTCATATATGGACCTTTCCTTTGAGATACAGGATCTGAAATCATAATACAGGAAAGCCTAGATTTTATAAGAGAACTGATAATCCTGCACAGGTTAAGGTCTTTAGATCTGGCTAGTGGTCAAAGGATTTGAAGTTTTGCTTTTTTAAAATCCATCTGACTGCTAGGTATTTCTCAACAAACAGTTATTCATCCATAGAAAAAAGGTGTTTCTCACTGACAGGAGTTACTAATCTCTTTCCTAAGGCTCTGATCTGTAATATTTCAGTATGAGTTAAAACTTAAAAAAAAATACATCCAAACCACACTAAACTTTCTCAAGGTAAGTCAGTAACTTATCCTGAGCAGAACTTTATGTTTTCCTTTAAGAGTTACTTGTAACATATTGAGTAACAATAGAAATTACTTCAGCCTCAACTTTACACTAGTTTTCAGAAAGTGTTTACTTCCATCTCTTCTCTCACTCACCTGTTGAAAAAATTTAGCCAGACCACAGAATCTGGCCTGACACTTTTTAGCATAATTGACTATATTATGATGTCCAAGTATATTTATTGAAATCCATTTTATATTTTAGAGGAATTATTATCTTTTATATTGAGAGTTGGGTATTTTTCGTTCATGGTAATACAGTTACTACTATTTCAAAGTATTTGACAGAAGTTTAATCAGAGTTATAAAACTGATTTCCTTCAATGTGTTGCATTTCATATAATTTTAAAACTGTACTTCAACAGCTAGTAGGAACACTTTTCGACAATTCCTTTAGTCATGTTTGTTTTGATTGTCTGAACTTTTTTCTTCCCCCTCCCCCCCACTTTTTTTTTATATTTTAATTGATACTTCAGAAACCATTTAACATTCTTCAGCTTGCCACAAGCAGATCTTGGAATTGTAGAGACTGCTTTGAGGAGTAAGCCTCTGAGTGAAACTTTAGCTCTGCTGGGAATTTTTCAATAACATCCTGATGCCTGCTTCTGGCAATCCACATTTCATTGTTTGAGAGGAAATACTTCCTGTTTACAAATGAGATATATAGAGATTTAATTTGTTTTCCCCAAAATACAGATTCCTGTTGAAGAATTATTCTGACAGACATGAAGTCCTGATGCCATGTATCTTTTAGTCATTCTATTCCATCTTCTATTTTTAAATTATGTGAAATTTAGGCTTAAAAAGGTAATAGATGGGTCACTTACAGTACAATCTTGTAGTTAGCCAGACATCAATTTATCATAACTGAGAACTGATTTACTGAGAGAAGAGCAAAAGATTTACTGAGAGCACACAAAGCAGCCTTATGAAAACAGAATCATAGAATCATAGAATCACTAAGGTTGGAAAGGACCTCCAAGATCATCAAGTCCAACCATCAACCTAACATCACCATGTCTGCTAGACCATGTCCTGGAGTGCCACGTCTATGCATTTTTTGAACGTCTCCAGGGATGGCAATTCAACCACCTCTCTGGGCAGTCTGTTCCAATGCCTCACTACTCTTTGCATGAAGAAGTTTTTCCTAATATACAACCTAAACCTCCCCTGACACAACTTGAGGCCATTCCCTCTTGTCCCGTCGCTTGCTACTTGGGAGAAGAGACTCAAAGTTAGGGTTAGGGTTAGAAGAAATTAGTCAAAATAATATTAATTTTACAGGTTTGATAGCTGTGATGGTAGGTATTGCAAAAATACTAAGCAAAAAGCGTTACTTTTAACTGCCAAACTAAAACATGCTAGGACCAAAACTAAATGACAAAAGTGGATCAAGGATTTTTATCGGGGTATTTTGGAAGCATATGGAAAATGTCCTCTACTTTACAGAGAATATACTCTTTTTTCCAGGCTTTCTTTTTACTCGGAAAAAAGTTCTTTTTTTACTGTTTCCAAACAGTTCGCTTTGATATACTTTCATATAGACTACCTGTTAGATGTGGGTTTTTTTAAATACAGTCCCAGGAATGTAACCAGCTTAATCAAAGCTTTAACTTAAATATAGTTGTAGCTGTTAAGAGCGTGCAAGCCTCAGGGAAAAAAAAGTCACAAAATTCAAAGGACAACTGTTTTCAACTTCTTGGTAGATGCAGGAAGAAATGGGCAGAGAAAGGTGGAGAAATGAGCAGTGTTTTGCTCGTGGCATTTCATTGGGAAATGAACAATGAAGCTTCATCATATGACACAAAGTATAACGCTAATTATAGTAACATCAGTCCTTCATGAAAGAAAGAGAGAAAGGTAGATGTTACATGTCATTGAATCACAACCTGATTCTCATTCTGTTCTTAGAGGATTAAGGTAGAGCCACGACTAAATGGTAGTGAGAGTCCATGAAGTGATTTCTCACTGAATCAATCATAGAATCCCAGGCTGGAAGGGACCTGAAGGGTCGTCCAACCTTTCTTGGCAAAAGCACACTCTACACAAGCTGGCCCAGCACACTGACCAGATGAATCTTAAAAACATTCAGTGTTGAGGAATCCACCACTTTCCTGAGGAGACTATTCTAGTGACTGATTGTGCTCATTGACAAAAATTTTCCTCTTCTGTCCAGTCAGCATCTCCCCAGGAATAGCTTGTACCCATTGTCTTATCCATGTGACTCTTTACAAAAAAGAAGTCTCCATCTTCTTTATAGCCACGCTTTAAATGCTGGAACATGGTGATGAGGTCACCCCTAAGCCTTCTTTTCTCAAAGCTGTACAAATCTAGTTCTCTCAGCCTTTCCTCATGGCAGCCTTCCCCATCCTTTGATCATCCTGATGGCCCTCCTCTGGTCGCCCTCCAGCCTGCGCACATCTTTTTTGTACAGCGTGAACCAAAACTGAACAGAGTATTCCATGTGTAGCCTGACAAGTGCTGAGTAGAGTGGGACAATGACTTCTTAAGCTCTGCTGGTAGTGCCATTGTTGATGCAGCCCAACATCCTGTTGGCTTTATTTGCAGCTGCAGCGGTTCACTCATATTAAGCTTGTTGTCCATCAGGACCCCCAGCAAGATGAATCCCAGGCTGTGCTACACTCCTGTATTACTTTTTCCCAGTTGCAAGACTTTGCATTTGTCTTTGTTGAACTTCATAATGGTTTTGTTAGCCCACTCCTCCAGCCTATCCAGGTCTTCCTGCAGGGAGGCTGTCCCTTATGAAGTGTCCACTTCCCCACTCAGTTTGGTATCATTGGCAAACTTCATCAGGGTGCACTTGATCCCATCATCGAGATCACTTACAAAGATATTAAACAGCATTGGGCCCAATTTTGATCCCCAGGGGACCCCATTTGTGACAAGTTGCCAGTTGAAAAGGAGCTATTTGGCACCACCCCCCACCACCCCCCTGAGTGCAGCCTGTCAGCCAGTTCACACACTGCACGGACAACTTGTCTAGACCATAACACATCAGTCTCTCTAGGAGGATGCTGTGGGGAACCGTACTGAAAGCCTTGGAGTAACCCAGGTAAACAATTTCCACTGCTCTCCCCACATCAATCAAGCAGGATACTTTGCTGTAGATGGTGATCAGGTCTGTCAAGCCCAATTTGCCCTGAATAAATCACTATTGTATAAAATGAATGTATGTTACATATATAAGTGCTATACTCATATGGCTCTAAACAGACTCAGAGTATCCACTAAGATAGCAATTAATTTATTTTTAAGCATAGTAAGTAACTCCCCACTCCTACAACAGAGACAGTGAATCAAGGAATTACCAGGTAATTCTATGAATTCTGAACAAACCATACATCCTGCTCGTCATAATATAAGTAGTATATTCATAATAAGCAATAAAATAAAATAAAATAAAATAAAATAAAATAAAATAAAATAAAATAAAATAAAATAAAATAAAAAGTTAAAAGATGTTATCATTTAGTTGTTGTCTTTTTTAAAAAAATCTTTTATCCTTGAGAAAGCTACATGTGAATAGAAAACCTATAGTATGCCTTATGGGCACACCCAACCGGTCATCACCATATGTTGTCTGACTGTTCTCAGGTCAGTGAAAAAGATTGTCAGCAATGAACTCTTTTCATAAAACAAAAACAATGTGTCTCACCCACTGCATCTGGTACCATTTAAGACACTCAAGAGTATAACAACTGGCCTCCAGACAATGCTCCAGATCACCACATTTTTCCAGCAAGTTGAGTATTGTATCTACCTGATCTAAGTCCATATCTCAGATATCCCAGGGATCCCTAATGACTCTAGCCATCTATCCTTCAAAAACAAAATCCTGCCCTCCAATGACTCTGCTGAGCAGCGACTTCAATCATCACTTAAATAATTATATAGGAACTAGTGCCATTTATGATGCTCCTGGAGGTCTGAGATAATTGCACAGGCTTAACAGGTACAGCATGATCTTCAGAAGAACTGTGATAACTCAAAGTAGAGGTCAGGTAGAATAATGAAGTACATATTTGGCACCAGAGACTTATTTGTAGGCAACTGAAATCTGCTCATAATGTTAATTATTTTACAGAGATCTGTGCTGACATAAGTGTCCTTCTCTGTTTTGGAGATGGTTTTAGAGGTTGTAGAAATTTTAATTAGGAAATTCTCCAAAATTTTGCACCAAATATCTAATCTATATATGAGTAATAATAATAATAATATGTTGCTAACTAGGAAGATGCTGTATTCTCCTTCTACGACAAAAAAGGCAACAGTCACAAATACAAATATTTCTTATTTGTGAGGAAGAAGATGAGACCATAGGTGTTGCAAAAATCTTCTTTGTGTAAGTAACGATGACACAACAGGATTATGTATTTGTGAATTTAAACATTCGCAAAATATATGATTGATGCATGTAGATTCTGTTATACAGTTTAATATCCTTCAAAAGGACCAAATAAATAAATAAATAAATAAATCCTTCAATTTGAAAGGATATCAAAATACTAGACATGTATTTTAGGGGCACCTAATGAACTTATTTCATATTTGATTTTGACAAAGTTCTCATTCAAAATACAGTTGTAACAATTTGCAGCTTTCAAAAAATTTTGAAATTATAATCTTGAATTCTGGCCAGCGCCAAATACTTTTTTTCATTACTAGTTTTAATACCATTTGTTAAATGCAGCACATTAATTTATGGTGCATTCAGTACAGTTAGATAAATTATAATTAAGAGGCTATCTTGTTTACATTAAGTCAAAACCAGCACGTTGAGATTATTAATGGGCAATTCACTCACACAAAATACTATTATACATCTCACAGGAAAATAAAATGCAGTTATTATCACTTGTCTATTTGTAGGTCAGTTTCTAAAATTAAATTTCAATAACTGTTATAGTGTAACTCAGATAATACATGGATCAGCTGTACTCAAGTGAGTTAGAATGTTTACTGCATTAACTAATGCTGAAGAAAAATTCTGTCTAAATGTGGTTAACATGGCCTTAGTCATTCCAAGTGGGCTTTCAACCTGGACTAATACAACACGAATTTTATTTTGATTCAAACTGATTGCTCCACCTTCTTTATTTCTTTTCTTTTGCTCATTAATACATAATTAGCATGATCATAACTTTTCTAAACAAAAAGCGTTCATCCCATAGGTTTTTATTTTCAGCGACTGTGTCTGGTGGTACTGAAGAAGGAACTACATTATATTCTGCTGTAAAAGTTGAAAAAACTGTTTTGAAGAGGGATTACTTCAGAGTTAGAAATGAACTTTACACAATGTTTCCGTAGTGCTACCTACAGCTAATATACCCAGAGCCCTAAGAGCATTGCATAAATAAATGCAGAATAAACCCCCTCAACAGATATTCCACTTGAAAAACCCGTGGGAGAGATGGTCAGAGAGACTGGATTACAAAAGTTTCAGTTGTAAGTATAGATTTAGATGGTATGATCTCGTCTTCATCTTTTTCATGTATATAAGATGCATTATAGAGCACAGACAATTCAAAGACCATGTTTTCTTTAGCTTTAAAGCAGACCTTTACATGCATACAAAACATCTGCTACTGAAGAGTGTAAGCCTGTCTAACTCCTTCAAATATTAAAGATTTTTTCATGTCTTACTAGTCCTGTCTAAGTGGAACATTACCATGTCTTCACAAATAGAATAATGTATGCTCAGAAAGTTATTTGTAATTAAACTCAAGAATGTTGCCTTGTGGTCTAAATGACTGCTGCGTGGGGCAAATTTCAACCTCTACCAAACAGCATACTATCAGAAATTCTTACTTTAATCCATTAATCTCTGTTAATTATTTTTTGTTTGCTTTATAGTTGTCCAGTGATGTTGAAGGTATCAAAATTGTAACTGTCGTAGTAATGCCATATAGGCACTGGGTACTGCAATGGAGAGTAAAGTACACTGACGTTAGCATAACAATTGATTAAATAGCAGCAAGGTCAGTATTAAAGCAAGGGCATGCTTATACCTAATCTGTGAAAATTCAGAAAACAGTGAGACTTAAGAAATTGTTAAAGGCTTGAAGGAATCACGTTTAAGAAGATTCAGCGACAAAGCAACTGTTCTGATGAAAATCAGAATTTGCAAATGGTGGAGTTTTCTTAATCAACAATGCAAACAAAGCTCAGTCCAACAACCAAGTTTCACAATCATTCTGTAAAAACAAATTTTCCAGTAGTTGACCTTAATTATACACACAAGTCAGTACAGCTGCAGAATTAGTAACTAGGTGAGATCAATTTAGAATAGAATAGAATAGAATAGAATAGAATCA
>VWZZ01002385.1:66780-90055 GCA_013399095.1 Psophia crepitans | reverse complement strand
GTTGAAGAGGATGGGCCCCACCACTGACCCCTGGGCCACACCACTCAAGACCCGTCACCAGTTGGATTTCACTCCATTCACCACCACTCTCTGGGCCCGGCCATCCAGCCAATTATGAACCCAGCGAAGAGTGTACCTGTCCAGGCCATGGGCCACCAGCTTCTCCAGGAGAATGCTGTGGGAGACCGTGTCAAAGGCTTTGCTGAGGTCTAAGTAGACTACATCAACAGCCTTTCCCTCATCCACCAGGCGGGTCACCTGGTCGTAGAAAGAGATGAGGTTGGTCAGGCAGGACTTGCCTTTCACAAACCCATGCTGGCTGGGCCTGATCCCCCGGTTTTCACGGACATGGCACGTGATTGTCCTCAAGATGACCTGTTCCATCACCTTCCCTGGCACCGAGGTCAAATTTAAAATGTTATTCTTTTGTTCTGCTAAAATGTTAATTTTTATATCTGAAAGAACAGGAATAATAATTAGAAAGTACTTTTACATTCCAAATTCAGACCTATTATTGAAATCAATCTAATATTTTCCTGTTCTTTAACAATTGCTAGTTTCTGTTACTGTATAACTGATACATAATGGTCAAAACTACTGAGAGAAATAACAAAAATGCTTATTTTAGTTCCTAAAAAAAATTAGCCTTTATATTTAAATCTTCAAATACTTGAGCATTGTATCCAATTGTGTCTCCCCGTAATATTTTGCTTAGTCAGTCTTCAAAAAGATTCCTTGAGCTTTCAGATGTGTCTGTGTAAAATAATAAAAAATGTCCATAACTCTACGACCAGCAAATGCATTATATAAAATTTTTTCTTTTACTTATTTCACACTTAATGTTAGAAAAAAACAGCTTGATAAGCCAAGTTATTTCAAATAAGTGTGTACATAAACAAATAGATTTTTTCCAGCTTTTACAAAGACTCTAAAATATACTTGGAGAAAACAGAGGAGTAAGAAAGAAATAAAGATAAACTGGAAAATTGACAACTGCTTTTCTAGATGTTTACATCATTTATGAATTGATACAATCAGAGAGAAAATATTTACATTTTCTCCTAAAAATGTCTTATATGTTTGTTGTTATCTTCTAATTTCTAGGTGCCCGACTACCCTGTTCTGTGAGCAAATCTAAAGCATGAAGTCCAAGAGAGAGATCTACAAAAAATAGCTGCATTAAGCTAAAAAATGGAATGATATACTTCATCTGAGCAAAGTCCTGGGTTGTAGGGGCTGAATCTATAGGTGTAGTATCCCACAGTCATAAACAAAGTGATAGTCAAGATCCATAGTGAGCCCATGATTAACCAGATTTCCAAGAGGAGACAGAATAGAAGAAAGTATTAAAATATTTGAGATTTACTAATTTGAAAATAATGATTTCAAATATTGACAAAATTTACTAGTATTTTAGAACTTCTTTAGCTGCCAATACGCCAGCAAACAAGCAATTAACAGGGGAAAAAAACAAAACCAAACCAACCAAATAAAAGATCACCACACCCCCCCCCAACAAATCAAAAACAAAACAACAACAAAAAACCCACCAAAATTACCTAGTTGTATTTTAACTAACGACATTTTATCTGAGAACTCATTATCATCTTTGCTTTTCTCTTAAACACTGCTGTACTATAGGAGGCTAGACTGGCCACTCCACAGTTTACATCTACTCAGAAAACAGCTGCAACTTGCTTTGTTGCCCACAAGTCCTGTCTTCCCTGAAAGCAACCACATGCCTGTCACTAAAGCTGTTTCTACAATCAGAAAGCCTTTACAAAATATCCACCGAAAGTTATATGCACTATGCAGTAAAGCTATAGGTCATTGTGTATCTTCATACAGTCCGGAACCAGGCAGTTGGACTAGATGATTGTTGTAGGTCCCTTCCAGTTAGAACTCCACTCTCCTCTTCCTCTTCTTTTTCTCTCAGAAAAACAGAGACTTCTCTTAAGGACAAAAATAAAAAGAAATGTAAAGAATGTAGATGTGAAAGTGTGACTTGAAAGTGTGATGCCAAAGAGTTTTGGAGGGAGAGCTGGTTTTATTGCCTAGTTATGCATTTTGGTGCTGTCCTGGGTTTGGCTAGGATAGGGTTAATTTTCACCAGAAGCTGAAGTGGGACACAGCCAGGATAGGTGACCCAAGCTAGCCAAAGACGGTATTCCATACCATGTGACTCAGAATTTAAGGGGGCTAGTCGGGGAGGGGGCTGTCGGCTCCGGGATGTGTGACTTGGACATCATCCAGCTTCAGGATAGGTCTGAGCTGTACAGTCAGTGGGTGAGAAATTGCACTGTGTATCACCAGTTTTCTATGTCCTGTTACCGGCACTGCCATTGTTGCTTCCTTTTCCCTTTGTTGTCCCAGTAAACTGTTCTTTATCTCAATCCCACGAGACTTTGCCTTTGTCTCCCATTCTTCTCCCCATCCAGTCGGCAGGGTGAGCGAGTGGCTGCGTGGTGCCCGGCTGCGCCTAGGCCTGAATCATGACACATGATAAATAAATATGTAACTCCAGAGTTGAGTAAGATGAAAGGAGATCTGGAAAATATACTTAAAATTCCATGTCTGGGCCACCATTTTGGGAAGGAAGGCAGATGGAGAGGGGATGATTTGCCTTACCTGAGATCTAGGGAATTGTACGTACGTCTTGCTTGGGAAAATTAGCCTGAGCTATGAGTAGTATGCCCTATGGACTAGGGTGGCAGCATCAACATAGTGAGATGTTATCACCTTAATTTTTTTTTAATATATTACCAGGTATTTAAAGATGTTCTTTAATTATGTCAAGTATAAATACTTCTATAACTTTCTTTTTCTTTCTTTTTAACCTCAAATAGAAGCACTGTGTTTCTCTGAATTGAGAATAAACTTGTATTTTCTGGATGACAGAGGAAAAAAACAAATTTAAGAAAAATTTATACAAACAAGTGTAAGCAGAGTCATAAGAATCACAGGATCATTTTAGTTCGAAGGGACCTCTTCAGACCATCCCATCTGTGACTCCCACTCTTGGGTCACTGAAAGGAGGTTATCCAGATATGTATCCAGTCAGGTTTGGAGTATCTCCACAGACAGGAACTCCACAATATCCCTGGATAACCTGTTTCACGGTTTGAATACCCCCACAGCAAAAAAGTGTTTTCTTGCGGTCAGGTGGAATTTCATGTGTTTTAATTTGTACCCAGTGCCTCTTTTTCTTTCAGTGGACACTACTGAGAAGAGTCTGGTTCCCTCTTCTTCAGTCTGATGGCAAACATCAGGTATTTTTTCATTTTGATAAGATTTCCCCTCAGCTTTTTCTTCTCCAGGTTGAATATTCTTAGCTCTCAGCTTCTCCTCCTACAAGAGAAGTTCCAGTCCCTTCAACAGCTTTGTAGCCCTTCCCTGGACATGCTCCTCTAAGTTCCTGCCTCTCTTGCACTGGGGAGCCCAGAAATGAACACAGAACTTTGGTCCTTAGTAGAGGAGAAGGATCACCTTCCTTGACCTGCTGGCAGTACAGCAAATCATTGTCAGAACATGGACTTCTAGCAGGAGTCAGTTAAAATTAACTGCAACTCGTATATCAATTAAGGGTAATATGTCACTTAGAGAGAACTATGATTCATTGACATATGTTGATGATTGAGAAAAAAAAATCATGACTTGCCAATCAGACCATCTTTAGCCATCTAATTGAAAGCATATCTGCTTTTCATTAATTAGATTAGATGGCTGAAGGGGCATTTACAGTTTGTCCGTATACTGGTGTGTAAAGGAGGTAGGCAATGATATCCTCAGAGTAAGAGTGAATAGGTGTTCAGATTTGCTGTGAGACTCTAAAGTTCACACCATTCATGTGCCAACAAGTGTGGGACATTCTCATTCCATACTATAGGATGTAATAAATTCATTTAACATACACTCTAAATACGCAAGACAACAGTTCAATGCAATTGATCAGATTTTACAAACTATTTCTGGGAATCTGTGTCCCTCTGTCATTTCAGAATGTTGTCAGAACCTTCTTCATTCTGCTTTCATTTCCATTCCTCTGCCCTCATTTTTTTCTTACAGACATCAGAAACAATTTTCCTTGTACAAGTAGCACTTTTAGTTGTCTTCACACTGCCAACATTTTTTTCTCTTTTCTTATCACACCGCCCATTCTTTATGCCTTTTGTTGTTATGTTTTTCAAGAAGTTCATCATTACTGTTGGTTAATAGTGGGCTAAATTGGATACAAGTCAAATATTCCTTATTAGAGTCAGCATTTACTGTTAGTTGCTTTTCTGGAAGGTTTCCAGCTGGGTTGTTTGGAGGTCTAAAACTGCCATTCCTATTATCACTACTTCTGTGTGTATAAATAAAACAGATAGGGAGGTACATCTTTTTTCCCAAGGTAAAGATATCTTAAAAGGAGTCAGTAAGTTAAAACTAAAACCACAGCGTGCCATCAGGGGTAAGAAGATAAATTTATACCTCTGAGAGGGATATTTCTTGAATTTGAATGGTTGCTATGTTCTGTCAGAGGGTACAGAACACATGGCTCCTGGGTATCTTACGTACAGTAAAGAGTGCCTGAAATGCAGTTTCTATAGACAAAGACTCTATGACAAAAAAAACCCAAACAAACAAACAAAAATGCCTGCTTTGAGTACTTACTGTATTCTACTTGTGTTAAAAAGTTTGGTGCACTATTTATAGGCTCAACAGCTACACTTTTAAAATGATGTATCGAAATTTTTAGGCAAGTACAAACGATAGCATAAGTGTCATTCAGTAAATATGTGGTTAGGATATTTGTATATGGATCTGACATTGAAAAATTACCAGTAGGGATAGTTTTAATGATATCTGTAAGTCTATTTTAACTATCACAAAAGGTTTCCATGTTCTACTTACTTCTAATGATATTTTAGACTTCTGAATTATTATTCTCCTTAGTTGCTATGTATGTCTTAAATTCATTTTCTAAGCATTCCATTCTGCAATTCTGCACTCAATTTAGAGATTTTTCTGTATTTTGTTTTATTTTCTAATGCATAAGTCCCCAGTTTGTGACGTTAATCATGTATCATTCCTTCTTACAGAACAGCAATTCAGTTGTAACTCCCCTTTCACCTTTTTCCATTATGACCTTGTATTTATTTTTGGAACTAGAAGCAAGTAGGCGCTCATGATGAAGTCTCATGTCTAGACAAGACAGCACCCTCTGTTTTTGAGACCTGCAAAGGGGGCACATGGTGGCTGTGCCCTCATCTTGAATAAGTAGTTTGGGTATGGTATATGCAGTTCTTGTTTGCTACAGGTTTGCTTTCTTTGCTTAGCTCATACACAGAGTGAATCAGTAGATGTCAGAAATGTGGGCTGTATTCATGCATTTGATAATGTGAGTATTTTTCTTAAGAATTCTATAATGTTATGAGCTGGCAATGCAGAAACAGCAACAATTATCTTAAGTGAGACTAAGGGAAATTTTAAAAACTTGAAGATAAAATTCTGAATTTTCAAGTCAAATGTTATTTACGTATTAACATTAAGATATAAAAGCCTTATTTCCCTCTCAGTATGCAAAGACATTGGAATGTCTTCAAAAGTTAATGCCTTAATAAGAATATTAGAATTTATAACAAATTACAAAATTAATGAGATTCAACAGTTTTATTCTCTCTAAATTTATCCAGAAAAGGAAATAGAAGCATTTGGGACATTTGTTAAAAGACAAGCAAGACCATCTGCTATGGGAGGCATGTCATTGTGCAGATCAATGGGAGAATAGCTTTAAGGGGCATTCAAAAGAATTTTTACATCGAACTAAGTAGTGACTCACAAAGAAAAAACTCGTGGGGTTTAAACAAGGGGGAATGTGTGCAAAGTTAGGCCTAGGAGAGAAAGGAGTGAGAGTTATGTTTGTTCCCTGATGCTGAACAAACCGGGAGTTTCATTATATATTGGGAGGAAGGACTGATTCTAGTTCAGATTTTTTCTCTTTCACATGTTCCCTTAAGACATTTTCCATGCTTCAGTGAAAGTTGTTTTATTTTGTTTGTATCGAACCAAAATTAAAAAGCAGTATCATTTGACACTATTATTTAAACATTGCAAACTGTACACCATAAAATGTTGCTGTTTTTTCATATATGCACCTAGTTGTGCAAAATGTTATAAATAGATGTTAAATTGTTAACAATAGTACAATTTTAATCTCTGATTTATATCTGTTACCTGGTTTTACCACGAGAAAAGGGTCTGATGCAAGAATAGCAGTATTCTTTTCAGTATTCTTTTGGCCAGTATGTCAAACTTCCAAACACGCATCCGAGCAGCATCACAATAAATGAACTGCAACACATCAATAACTGTTGCCGAAATAAAGACAGACATTTAATATTTCAGAATACCTCAGTGGTTTATTATGAGACAGGGTTTTCATGGCATGAAAAAATGTCTTCCAAAGAGCCGTCAGGTCAGTTCAGGACCCCGATTTCTGTATTTTAGTGGCAGAATCCATCAGGAAGGAGAAGTGTCACTGGCTTCTGTTGCCTTGGCAACCTGTGTTGCCAAACAACAAGCTGACTACCTTCTAGCAGGTTTAAACTTTCAGGCTGCTAAGAGACTGACTGCAGTGACAGCAGAAACAATAGCTTTTGCTGGATGTTTTCCTGATAGCAAAACAAGATAATATTTTGCATATTTTCTTACCACTCTCGATGCTCTTTCCCATTTGCTTTGCGTTATGCTTGTTGGTAGCGTTAGCTGTAATTAATCTGAACCCTAAATCCTGCTCCAAGTCTCCTACTTTGGCTGCATAATATTTTCTCAAATCCCCCCTTGACAGTACTTTTTTCTACAAGTGGTCTTCTGTACAATGGCAAATTTTGGTGTGATGGCTGAAGAGAATAAGTGACTAATTTTTCATTTATTTATTTAATTATTTAATTTTGTTGATATCCGTTTGCACTTTCTCTGCTTGTGGGTGCTACTGTTTTAAAATATTTGTAACAGTAATAATATAGCTGGGTGGGATTAGGTACCTCTAGCTAGAGGGCAAATTTAAGGATAAATACAGCTGTTTCTATAATTGGTGTGCCAACAAAGGCTACCTCTGGTGGGGCTGGAACTTTAGACAAGCCTGTCTGGAGCAGATGGTGCAGAGCTTCTCTCTGATCTAAGACACACTATTATCTACAGACACCCAGGTGGGAGTCCTCTGATCAAATGTAGATGCCTGAATTTAAACTAGTTGCCCTAGGTTCTTTTTATTGCCAATAAAGAGAAAGAGACACCTTTAGGAAGAAAGTTATTTCAACCTAATGTAGACTAATAAACTAGGAAAGATGAACTGTGCCCTATACATTCGTACTTCTCTCCTTTGGATATAAAAGAAGTTTAGTGCCTAGCTCTGGGTGAGCTGAATCCACTTTGTTTAAAGTTTATGGACACCCCAGTTATCATTGCCCTGGCTGTTAACTGAGTCTTATCTTGTGTCTCTCTTGGCCACACCTTTTCTGTTCTCAATTAGATTAGTAGACTTATTAGTCACTGTCAGCCATGGGTTAAATTAATCACAAGCCATTCAACCTGCTTGAAACTAGCAGACATCTGGGTTTGGATCAAATTGCTCTATGGGAAGGCATTTCTATGCTCTTGTTTCCAAATATCTGTGGTATTTTGAATTCCTCTTAGTGCTGTGTGTACGTTGTGTTTGCACATTAAATCAAGATGGAAATGCATAAATAAATTTGTTTTCAATGTAGCTGTCTGCATGTGAGCTGAATTTCTATATTCTGATTATAATTGATGGAGATATTGGACTCAAAGCAGTTGCCAGCCTGTGAGCCATTTCACATTCCACAGGGTAAGAGAAACATCAACACATCGTTGGCAGATACGGCACAGCAGCAATGGAAGACCTGTGTCATGTTGATCCATCTGGAGGCCAAGTTATATATCTACCTTAGGGTGTCTAAAATTACTTTAGATTAGAAATTATGATACTGGACACCAAATGAATTTTTCCCGTAGAAAGAGATTCAGTTGACTACTTGTAGATGTATACTTTCAAGTGAACAAAACAGCTCAGTCAGGGTACTCAGCCTCTGGACCTGGACGTCTGGGCCAGAGAGCAGAACAAACCCCCCACGATTCAGGTCGAAACAGTTAGAGATCTCNCAAAGCAGTTGCCAGCCTGTGAGCCATTTCACATTCCACAGGGTAAGAGAAACATCAACACATCGTTGGCAGATACGGCACAGCAGCAATGGAAGACCTGTGTCATGTTGATCCATCTGGAGGCCAAGTTATATATCTACCTTAGGGTGTCTAAAATTACTTTAGATTAGAAATTATGATACTGGACACTAAATGAATTTTTCCCGTAGAAAGAGATTCAGTTGACTACTTGTAGATGTATACTTTCAAGTGAACAAAACAGCTCTCTCTGCTTCCACAACATCACAAAACAGTTTACTGACAACATGTAAAAACGATAAGGCAATGTAATTCAGGACAAGCTATAAAGCAAATTATAGTGTCCAAGGGTTAAAGTTTTAATTACTTTTTGTTGTGAACAACTCTGTTCAGGTGGGTATGGTGGCAGTGTTTGGAAAGGAGGTGAAAGAACCCTTTGCAATAAATTACAAAATCAGATTACTAATTGTTTAGCTGGGGGTCTGTTTTCCAGAGTTGTGGCTGTTCTGGAAAACCATCAACTGCTGCTGAGATCAGTGAGGGTGCAAAGACTGTGTATGGTAAGAATTGACCCTAAAAGACTGTCATCTCCTCGTTTTCTATTCATATTCTACTATTTTGTTTGATACATGTCTGGTTGCAAGTCACAAATAAATGAGTGTACATTTGTTGAAACTGCTTCTGTTATTTTCTATTAATTGGTTAACTATATGAATTCAGTTCTGCATGGATGTACTACAGTTGCTGTAAAGCACTTCACTGTTTCTGTAGGAACCAGGTGAGGAACAAGCTTAGTTCTCTGTATATTTTCAATATACCCTTAGGTGAATTCCATTTCCTTAATTTTCTTTCTGTTTTCTGGGACACCTCGTCCATTTCTCTGCCCTCCAGCAACCTTGGAGCCTCAGCCAATGTAAATTGGCAGAGATCTGTTGATTTATTTGGCATTGTGTTAATCTACTTGAGTTTAGAGTAGCTTCACAGTTGTAGAAGTGACTGTATAGAACAAGAGACCTTCAGTATATGTTCAGAACATCAGACTCCTATGTCAAGGACATAGATGCAGCTTTCTCCTCTGGGAGAAGGACTCACCAAATATGCACAGTGTATCGCACATATATTTCAAAAATGTGCTGTCAAAAATATTGTGTCTGGTCCCTCTGGGTTCTGAGTACTGACATTTATGTAATCTTTTTCCTTTATCAGTCAGTGATCATGCAATTATTTAGAGCATTAATTGTGTCTTTTTTCTTGCTCTCTTTCACTCAAAAGTAATGTACTTTTTTTTTTAATAACCCAAGTTTACTTGTTTAATCTCACTCTTCTATTTCTCCTTATAAATCAAACACTTGCCTATGAACATCTTCACTGCTTCTGACAGGAAGTGAATCCAAACTAAAAGATAAAATAAATCACGGCTTGGGATTTCTCTCTATAATGGCAAACAGGGAGGATTCTGGTTTATGAAAACAAAATAATTTTCTCTGCAAGCTCCAACTGTCCCATTCTACTGCCATTGTTACCAACACGTAAGTTTTGGACAGGAAAAGTATTCCATACCATTCTTCCATGAAACTACAGCTTTTTCTGAAGCATTCAAAGTTGGGGGTTTTTGGGATTTTTTGTTTTGTTTTTTTCTTAAAATCCTTTTACCTTTCTTGCAAAGAAATGAAGGAAGAGTGGCTAAGACTAAAATGTATAAAATGTGTGGAATAATTCTCAATTTATGTCATTTATATGCCTGTTGAGAAATAATGCAACGATATCTCTGATTATTGTTAAAACCATCAGTAGAACATTGGTCCAAATGAACTGTAGTAAGGATATATTTTTTGTCTTATGTTGGGAAGTTAATTGCAAGGAAATTAGTAGAAGTTATTGAAATTATTTATTAATATAAAAAACCAATAGCAAAAAAAACTTCTCAAGAAGATACAATAAAAGAATGCATAATAAAAATAATAATGACTTGCCCTTAAAAAGTGTGCTTTTGTCAAAATCTAACCAATTTGCTGGCATGGTTTGATTTTGTTTATTTTTTAATGTGAAAAAGGTTGAAATCCTTCCTTCCTCTTTCTGTACTAATAAAAGGAGGAAAAAAATAAAAGAAAAAGGAAACATTTGCTATTTTGTATTTCCCGTTTTGCTTAACCTGTTTCTTACTAAATTTTATCAAAATATCTTATATGATATCTGTTCAAATAGAACATAAAACGTGCCAGAGGTATATGGTGCTTGTTCCCAGTTTGCTGTGTGAATACCATATGCTTTGTAGAAAAGGAGTGGTTGGGCATTTGCCTTGTTTTGAATAATGCAGCTGGGGGAGGCAGGATCTTATGCCAAGGATGGTGGATTGCTTTGGTGTTTCCTCTAGAGCACCTCTGCCTTCTCACTGAAGGGATGTTTTCGGGGTGCAGTATATGGCAAACAGAGAGAAACCTGTCCATCACAAGATCCTGCAGCATGGCTTCAGACTCACAGACTCCTCGGGCTGTGATTGATCTGAACTGAGCTGAGGCTGGATGCACTGAATGCAGCTGCCTGCAGATACCTGGCCTCTCAGTGAGTCACAAGTGCTTACTGAGTGGACTGAAAATTAATCTTGTTGCAAAAAAGCAGTTAGTATTAGACAAGTCTATAAGGCTAGAGCTGGAGAGGACAAGGCAGAGGAAGAGGAAAGGTTTTCAGCAGCACCAAAGTGACACTGCTTTTGAAAGCCTCCTGAAAACATAAGATGTAAGCAGCAGGAGGGCTATCCTGAAGCATGGATCAAACCCACAGCTAAGCCCGACTGGTGACAGAGAAATTTTTTATTTTTTTTTTGCTAGAAATCACTGGACTAGCAAGCTATGTAGAAGAAAGAATTTCTAAATGACATCGCCAACTGTCATTTTTAGGCCTTTTTGTTTAATCTGTTTCACCCAAGAGGCTAGGATTTTCTCCATTTTTTTATATCACATTTTCTTGTGGTGAAATGAAAAAGTAGCTGAAGGGGCTGGATTTGTCTGAGTATTCATTTTCTGGAGGAAGTTGGGTAGTTTCACTTCAAAGCTCTGATCAAGACTCTTTTTAGAAAGCTGTCCCAAATTGATTTTACACAATTTTGAGGTAGCAACAATTTAAGATTTATTAACACTGCTATGTTAAATCACAGAATTAGATTATAGGATATTTAATGACACTCAATCATCAGCCAACTAAAAAAATAATTTAACACAATTTGTTCTATTCAAAATTTTGCTACTTAAAGATTCCAGAATGACAAGGTTCACATGAGACTTAGAACAAAGTTTTCTAAATCAAATCACGTACTTATACACACACACACACACAGATACAGACACAAATACAGATAGAGAGGTTAACCTACAATGATTTCTCTCTCTTCACAAATTGTAGTGAATTACTCATTTTTTCTGTGTGTGTTAGTGGACAAGCTTTGAACCCATTTCTTTCATCAGCATCTGTCAGTGGACAGTTTTTGAATCCTTGTGAGATCAGCCCTGAGATGCTTCCCAGATCAGGGGGAGATACTGGATCACAGCCCGCTGTGATCCCAGAGAACTCTAAGGGTCTGACATAGGATCACTATTCATAGGATTGAGAGATGATAGGCTTTGGTCAGTGGTTTAGTTTTTGTCTGTTTGTTTGTTTGTTTGCTGGTTTTGTTTCTTTGCTTGTTTTTGGTTTTGTTTTGGGGTGGGTTTTTTTCATTTAGGCCATAATTCTTGTCAGGTAATTCTGTTACCTTCTAGATGAGGCTACAAGATTGGGCCACAATCCAGGGAGCAGGAGCTTCAGGTAGGGAGTGCCTGATCATCCCAACTCATTGCACTTGTAACCCAGTCAAGAAAATGATGTTGTGATCACAAAGTGGCCCCGGATGGTGGAAAAGCTGCACCACCCCAAAAGAGCTGGAAATTTGTACACTTACTTTAAAGAGAAAGAAAGGAAGAAAAAGGACAAAAGGACGAAAGGACGAAAGGTCAAAAGGATGAAAAGATGAAAAGATAAAAGGATTAAAGGAAGAAAGGAAGAAAGACCACTTCATTCCTCTCCGTTCTCTGTTAAAGTTGGGACTTCAGAATAATTTGATTGTTTTTACATTGACATTAAACAGGTTTTTTCTGGTTGTTTAACCTGATGTTATGCAAGTCATGTTTCCAACTGAGGTTTTAATACAGGAGAACTTAAAAGGTTTTAATTATAAAGATATAACATTTACAGAACTCAGGGCTATTAAGAAGTCTCACTGTTTAGGTGTGTTTTCTCTCTGCCATGAAAACTGAGAGCTTCTGGTTATCAATGGAAAGATAAATCAGGAGGATTCTGTATTTTTCAGGACAGCACTAGAAAAATGTATTGGTCAGTGTAATATGAAAATCCTTCTTACAGCATCCACAGCAGAAAAAGTCTAGTGAACTCTGACATAGTTCAGTTATTATTTATAACTTACTAGGGAAAGTCTTAAAAAAAAAAAAAAGAAAAATAAAGGGGAAAAAAAGAAGACGACAGGTAAAATAGAATGGCACAGAGCCTCTTAAATGACTTTTTTTAATGCATGCTGATTCAAGGACAGAAGTGTTTGAAATATTTTCAGTGAATGAAATTAATCAAAAAACCTATAAAACCTATTTATCTCTTTGTGAGCAGTGAACTATGATTTTAATTCATAATAAATAAAAAATTAGGTGATTGACCATTTTGGATCCACTTTTTAATTTTAGTCTCAACAAAAGGAGGAGAAAGAAAAGCTGTGTTCAAGATTATTATGAATTGAAAGAACTAGTAAATTTAGGGATGGGAAACAGAAGAAAACAATGCAGAAACTCATAGATTCCTGAAGGGCACAAGAATAAGAAATGGTGAAAGGAGAAAAGTAAATTTGATAGAATATCTGATGAGAGGGAAGAAAAGAATTAAAATAAATGGAAGTACTAATATTATATTAGAAAACGCATATGTTATAAACCATTTTTTCTTACTACCTTAAAGCATATTTTAAGCAGATGTCTCTGATAACCAATCTCCCTCCTATTTTTAAATGCAATATTATTTGTGATTTTTCACAACACTTGCAAAAGATTAAAACCAAGAAGGAGAAAAACTTTCCTGAAATATACAGCATGAATATAGAAATGATGGCACTTGAAAAATCAAGATAGTTGCAGTCAAAATAAGTATGACTCTTACCATGCAAGATTTGTTATAATGTTCATAACTCTTAACATAAGGTGTCGCCATCTTTTTTTTTTATTATTTTGTTTTGAGCGTATTTAACCATGTTCAAAGAGGCTCTGCAAACAGGATATATGCACTAAAGGCATAAAGAAATTATTTATTGGATAGTACATGAAAAATATAGCTAGGTTTAAATGAGTTCCTAGGTTAAACATTAGTGTGCCCATCAACCCCAAGGCGACACTGGAATGTTTTCCCTGCCCAGACAGGCAACAGTGAGGGTGGGAAGGATCAGTCTCAACTGCTCCCTAAACATTAAGTGTTGCTTAATTGCTGATTCCTCATTCTCACTAAACTGCCATCCCCATGGAGACCATTGACATCAGCCGCAGACTGACATCAGTGTCAACAACCAACTCCTTGGGATGTTATGTAGGTGGTTTTTTTTTTGTTTGTTTTTTGTTTGTTTGTTTGTTTGTTTGTTTGTTTGTTTGGTTTTGTTTGGGTTTTTTTTTTCCTTCTTTTTTAATGACAACCATGTTGGTGGCCGTCATCTTGAATCTTCAAGCTAACACCCCCTATATCCATAACCATACCTCTGTCCGTAATTTTCCCTTTCATCTCAGCTCCTCTGTTTACATTTTCTCCTAGCTCTTTATCATCACTTAGCAATTTCCTCAAAAGCCTGAACCAAGTTTATGCTTCTGAGCTACATCTGAGCTGGACCACGAGTCTTTGGGTGACTGTGCCCAAAGGAGGCAGGGAAGGTTACAGCAGAGGTTACAGTGGGAACAGCTTTTACAAGGGTTGAATTTCCATGGCTGGCCTGAACACATGAAGTAGAATTGATTGCATGGCAACTCAGCTTTAGCCCACTTTGCAGCAGTGCATAAGTTAGGTGCCTAATTACTGGAAGCTTCCCTCCTGTCAGGAGAGACAGAGAAGCTTCTCCAGGCAGAGAATTAGACCTTAATGGACTAAATAAATATCTGCAGATGCCATCCTTTACCTCCTAACTCTCTCTCCCTAGGGGGAGTTTTGTCCAGCAACCCAAATTAGATAATTTAGGAAGGAAAATATCTGTACTCCCTGGGATGAATCCAGGTCTTTACTCCCAATAATTTCTTACTGAAAAACTAAGTATTTTGCCAACGTTTACTGATAAATAATTGATCCTTAAACTCTTATGTGAATAATTTTTATTCCTGAGTAGTTCTGCTGAAATCATTCAGACCATTTACATAAGTAAGAAGTGTTACATAAATGCATCCAAACCACTTTATAAAAGGTTAAAACACACTCTGCTTGCTCTGGGCTCAGAATCCAATGCTGTTGCTGGCATTTTGTGAGACATAAAGCTGACTCAAGGCTTCTCAGATGCATAGGCATGGGAAGGAGAGGGGTCAAGGGCTGGAGACTGGCTGTGACACAAACCTAGGACTGAAATTCCTGTCTCAGTTAGGAACTAGAGAACTTGGAAACTCAAACTTACAGTCCTGTTACTGCTGCTGAGATGTGAAGGTTGCAGACAATTGTGGTGAATAATGTTGCTGAAAGAAGCCATAGCATGGTCTTGACAAGTAGTCACAACCCACACAAAAAAGCACCACATAAGGCAGCAAGGGTTCTAGCACCTTTTTGCCATCAGTCCGAAAGGTCTGAACCTCCCTGAACTGCTTGTCTTTTGCAAGGACCTCCTCGCGGCTTAGAAGTACTTGGAAGAGATCAGGTCCTTCACAGCAACAAAAGACGAAATCTTCTAGCCAAACCCTGTCACATGATCCCTGTGTGTAAGTGGTGGAGTCCCCCTCAGTGTACCAAGGATGGTCATGACAGGCAGAAAGAGGTTGTCCCTGCACTGCTTGCACAGTCCATGAGATCTGTCTACTGCATTTTCCCACAATCAGATCCTGGAAGTAACGAACACTGAATACAGGAATCTTCTCTTATTTTGTGTATGACCTGACAGAAAATATATCATGCTTACCTTCCACTATTTCTTCTCAGGACTTTTCCTTCCTAGCCTCCCTGCACAGCCCCTCCACATGCCTGAGCAGGGTGCATAACACACAGGCCATGAAGTCACTGTGAAAATGCCTTTGCAAGCTCACACTTAACTGACTCCACGTCATCAGTGTCATGTCCTGCGCACATCCAGGGTAAAAAATCCCTTTTTCTACTTGAAGAGAGGGTAAGAACCTAGTGGTTCACCTTAAGTTCAGATCTGATTCTCTTATCCACTGCGCACATCAGCTGGAAACTACATAACAAAGTGGTGAGCATGGATGTGTTCACAGTATGTGTCCTGGTTTCAGCTGAGAGAGAGTTAATTTTCTTCAAGAAAGTCAGTATGGGGCTGTGTTTTGGATTTGTGCTGGAAGCAGCGCTGATAGTGCAGAGATGTTTTCGCTGTTGTTGGGCGATGTTTACACAGAGCCAAGGCCTTTTTGGCTTCTCGCACCGCCCCGCCGGTGGGATGGCAGGGGGTGCACAAGGAGTTGGGAGGGGACAGACAGAACACCTGACCCAAACTGACCAAAGGGGTATTCCATACCATATGACGTCATGCTCGGTTTATAAGGGGCTTGGGGGGAAGAAGAAGGGGGGGCAGCGGCATTGGGAGTGATGGCGTTTGTCTTCCCAAGTAACCATTACGCGTGACGGAGCCCTGCTGTCCTGGGGATGGCTGAACCCCTGCCTGCCGTGGGGAGCGGTGAATTAATTCCTTGCTTTGCTTTGCTTGTGCACGCGGCTTTTGCTTCACTGATTAAACTCTTGTACCTGAACCCACGAGTTTTCTCACTTTCGCTCTTCCAATTCTCTCCTCCTTTTCCAATGAGGGGGACTGAGCAAGCATTTATGTGGTGTCCAGCCAACGGCTGGAGTAAAACCACAACAGTATGTTTTTTATTAGTTCCCCAACTATTTCCCTCTGCAACTGAAGCGAAAGCCAGGCACAAAGGTCCTTTAAGTGCACCGGGTTCCTGCCCCGTCATCAAAGTAGTAGTTGCACTTTCTTTCCACCTTTTTATTCATACTTTCATGTTCTAAGTCCTCATTGAATTGCAAGACCTCCCTACCCAGTCTTCTGACCCCATCCATACTGGTTCACCCCACCGAGAAGAGGAGTCTTGATAGAGGGGTATGTGTGCTGTGGGGGCGTCACAGCCACTGTAGGGCCTTTTCTCCTTCCTGGGTGGTGTCAAATCTCAGGACAGATCCACTCTGTGGATACCTTCAGGGAAGGGTGTGTGCTTTTGGGGTGCTGTGGTTGATGTTTCTTGCTTTATACTTTTGTTCCTGTGACACACATACCCTTCCTCTTTTTCTCCTATTTTGTCACATAGTCAGTTAGTTTACTTTTCTTTTCTTTTCTTTTCTTTTCTTTTCTTTTCTTTTCTTTTCTTTTCTTTTCTTTTCTTTTCTTTTCTTTTCTTTTCTTTTCTTTTCTTTTCTTTTTCCTTATCCTTTTCTCTCCTCACGAAGACCTCAGGTTTTGTTAAAAAAAATAACAAACAAAAAGACCCCTCCCTGGTTCAGGAGGTCTCTGACACAAAGACAGCATATCTGAGCCTCTTTTGCTACAGCCAGGTATCTTCTGGCCCACACAACCACCTAATTCACTCACGGCTGCCCCGTCAAGCTAAGTTGCAATTAGTTTCCTAAAGCCTTACTCAGTTATATGTTTATGAGCTTCATTTACTGTTGAACAGAGCTACACTCTGTAAATCTTACTCATGCAAAAGGTCTGAATGATTGCAATCACAAGTAAAAATTATGCGGATGAGTAAGGGTTGCAGGATCAGACCATTAATTAATAAATGTCAGTAAAGTACTTATGATGAAAGATGTTGTGGGAGTACAGCATATTCTAATTAAAGCATCAGATTTATTTCCGCAAGTTAGTCATAGACTTTATAAAAGATCAGTGTTTCCAGAAGTGAAGAAACTTGAGAAAAATTTCTTTTTCACATAAACAATTTTTATATGGAAAATTTGTATTCCATATATTAAAAAAAGGTAAAGCAAAACATCAAAAAAATTTAACTGATGGCTTAAGGCTGCCTGGAGGAGACCTACTTGGCAGTCTATCCTTTTGTATTACAATTTACTGTGTGCACTGTCTTGAAAGACATTTATTTCTGACTCAGAAGATTCCAAGTAGTGAGCAGTGCTGTAAAAGTTCTCAAAAATATAATAAAAATTAAAACCCTTCCATCCAATGCATTACTTGGTAGTCAGATTTTGGGGGAAGAGATATTCTAAAGATTAATTAATCACATCTGATTCCACTTAGCTAAATATGCACAAAGAAGGAAGAAGAAACATTGGGAACCACTGTTTTTCTTCTGGTTCTCGGTACCAGTTATACAGATGTGATTTCTGTGTATGCTGGCATAAAAAACAGAAAGTAAAAGGACCATGGTTTAAGCTTTCCCCCTGGATAAAAAATAAAATGTGTTATTTTGCCACAAAATCACGGCATTTGCAAAATATTAGGCTTGGTGAAACATTCAGATTCCCAAAAGGGTATTTTAAGTGCTTTTGCAGAAAATGTTTCCCTCTTCTAGCATTAGGAAAAAAGATTGTCAGATTAATAGAATAGAAGGAGGAGGAGTATTTGATATACTTTTCTGATGCTAATAAATAAATACAACAGGGTTTTTATGTCACTAGAAACTTCCTTTGTATCTAAAATAGAACATTATGTTATCCATTTTTCTAAAGCAGTTCTGTAATTTAGACCTTTTCCTCATCATTTTCCTTTTATTTTTTTTTCTCCCTATTTTAAATAAATGATCTTACATCTGGAACTCATACGAGGTAACACCTACTCCACAAATAGTGACACCACTATCAGCAGGTCTGTTTTAAGAATGAAGAGCTACTTAAGGATCTAAGTGGAAGAGCATTATTTTTATTACTATTTATTTATTCTTTTGGGGTTTTTTTAAGGAGAAAAATAATATGTGCATGCCAGGTGGGGTTTTAGAAGCTCTCAGAGCTTTATTCTACATTTCTCATTATACAAGGATGGTTCCCATGGTAACTATTACATCATTTGGCATACATGCTACCTGAGCAAAACAGAACAATTCAATAAAAAACCACACATTCACCATGGTGAGATGTGAATTGATTTACTCATTGCCTAATTATGTTTCCTAAAAACAGGAGACTGCACCAGTTTTCAGTGTCAGCATGACCACTTGCCTGTCAAAATTAACGTTTCTGCTCCCAGTTCTTTGCAGCTCCAAACCACCTTCTGCCATTCACTTCTTATAGATCTTGACACTGCTCAACTACTTCAGAAAAGATAAACCTCTTATTCTACCTCTGCCAATTCTTTCTGCCTCCTCTTTATACTTTTAATTCTGAATTTTCTATAAAAAATAAAAATTAGAAAATTCAATTTCATTCTTAGAGATGATTGTTCTTATTGAGAATATTTGCTTAAAATCTACTTTCAAAAACCTAGCTAGCTGCTTGCAAGACAATTTGGATTACAGATGATCCTTATAGGAGTATGTAAAGGACAACTATTTTTGTGTGTATGTCCTCTACATAACTTACACTTACTCCACTTACAAATTCTACATGTGTAGTATCAATGAGTAACACACTAAAGATCAGTAAGCAAAAACTGATGTTATCTAATACACAGCTTTTCCTGTTGGTCAATATTTTCTTCTCCTCCCACTTGTTTTCCACATTCTCTGTATTTTCATTTCATTTCTGTCTCTGAAACTAGAATCTCTCCTGAGTATCTGTCTCAGTTCTTTGGAAGTTTGAAAATTTAATTCTTTCTTCCTTTCCTAACAATTAATTATTATCACCTATTATCTATGCCTAAGCTTGAAGTAATTCTCTTGACTCCTTCTTATTTTTTTTTTGTTGCTGCATGAGACTGCTTCTTGATAAAACAAGAAAATCCTTCTGTCCTTCTGATTTATAATTTCTCTAGTGGTTACTTGAATTCTGTTTTTCTTTTACTAAATAAAGTTGGACATATACTAGGACATGTCTGTGCTTGTCAGTTTGGAACAAATGTAGTGTAGCTATTTAACTGCATTAACCTTCATGAGTCAGACACAATAAAATTTTTTTTCTTTTTTTCGAACTTATAGCAAGGCACATATTTTCTAAAGATTTAAACCACAGTGTTGAAACACTAAAATGGACACACAATCTGCCCACAAACAATATAACCCTGAAAAACACTACACCAATTCCACTGCTGTCTCCTTAAGATAAGTGCTATGTAAATTCATTCATTTCCTGGGAAATGATTTTCTGATCTATCAAGGTAAATAGGTACTGAGGGATGCAAGATTAATCAAGAAAAAGGAAATGAGGTCTTTTTTATGTTGCTTTCCATCAAAGAAGGCTGTCATTATTACAGCGGACTAAAGTGAAGTCAAGTGGCCAAAGATAAGTGGAGAAACAGAACTTAGAAGCAGTCAGAAAAGGGCTTGGCCAGATAGCTCTACTCTGAGACAGAGGAGGAGAGGATAATCTTCTGTGGGTGACTGAATTTCACAAACATAAATAGTAAGGCATTCTGCAGAAGGTTTTGGGTTTTTTTTTGTCCTATATTTAGGAATTGCAAAAGAAACTGAGTCAAAAATGCCTTAGAATTAAGGATGTAATTCCTTAGCTTTTCAGAGAAGATTTTGCACCTGAGATCTTCAGGTGCATTAAGAATCTTCCTTCTCAGCACTAGTTACATAGAGAGTTAAAGCAGCTCAGTACAAAACTGCCACTGTTTTGTTCAAGCCTGAACATGGTTATCTACATAAATATCTGACCAGGTTCTGCTTCATACAACTCCTTTATAGTCCCCTTCAACTGTAGTCAAGGCAATGCCTTAATTTCAAAGACTTTTATTTTCCTTGACATTTTTGCATAGTTAAAAAAACATGGACATCTTTTTCAATTTCATAAGGAGGTTTATAGGAAGCAATTTCCTCATAAAATTCCTAATTTTGCTGTGTAGTGCTTCATATTCCCCAGTTCTTACTCATGACCTTTCATGCTGGAAAGAGATTACGCCTAAACAGACAACACCTCAGTCTTCAGAGAAGACTTTCACCTCAAAGACATGAACTAAAAGTGAAGGCAACTTAGGACTTTCATTAGTTTCAAAGGTCTGCATGTCTCTGGTGCTTTCTTAGCAGAAAAAGTGTCTGCTGAAATTCCTGGTCATGCACTCATGCGACTTTGGTGGCACTCTTCTTTTCAAATAACAAGATCCATTTGTTATTTAGGAACATTGCTTAACTCAGATGTTATTAATCCATGTATGTATACCGACACTTGAAAGCTTGACTCTGCTGCAGGCACTGAATATTTTGATGTTTACTTTTTCCTCCGGCTCTAGCCCCAGGAGCGTGAGGTGTTTTTCATCTCGTAAGAGGAGTTAAAGAGCGAATCTATGTCAGTGAGATCCTCTCAGTCCAGCTAAAGCAAGACCCCTAAAAGTGGGTCTCTGCAACTGCCGAGTGACTGACAAGGTAATAGGATGCTGACTCCATGACTACTTTGTCACTGTAACCCAACATAAACCTTCCCTGCAACTGAAAGAAGCCACCTGATTCCCAGGTCTGCACAGAGTGAGAGCATTCTTCCAACCAGATGACCAAAAACCAGATCATGTCATTGATACTGTGCAAAACTACTTGTTTGTTTGTTTTCTTGATTTATATGTTGGGTAGATCAATCTGTGTTGCTGTTTGATTACTTGTGCTGATAAATGAGAATGTGTATCTGGGGGCAAGAAGAAAAGTATGACCATCCTTTTGAACAGCAGCGTGAATTTATGCCAATTACAAATAACTATGTAGCCATGATCTGACTCAAGCAACTAGATCATAGTTCTATACACCCCTTCTCAAAATTTCACCTGTTCTTTCCAACCTGAGAGAAGATTAAAATATTGACTTCTGAGGGAACGTATTCTCTCCTGCAGTTAGCCTCCCTATAACCTGGGAGGGCAGGACTTTCAATTGGCATCCCATAGACTGTACGAAGCCAGAGGTCTTTAACATAAGCCATTGGTTTTATTCATTCAAATATAAGTGAGGCCAGCTGAGAGAGTACACAGTAACACTGCCCTCCTTAAGCTTCTATCACCCAAGAGGCTGTTCTGAATACTGTGCTATTCAAAGAGTTAGTAAACTGGACTCATACTTCAGTTCAAAAGAGTTAGAGAAAATCTAAAGTGAAATTCAATGTGCAAAACATTCAATCAAAAACTAAATTGCAACCTCAATTGTGGAGCAATTCCAAGAAAATGCAAGTCAGTGTGATAACAAGAATGCAGAGTGATGCAGGCTCAACAATTTATTTTTCTTCTTAAGGGATAAATGAAAATTATGTTCTCAGTGCCAAGCACGTTATATTACAAGCATAATTAAGGCATTGATTCTGATCTAAATTAGAAACACAAGGAAAACAGGAGAATAGGAGATTTGCCTTTGGCTTCAATGAAGTAATTCACCCTTAAATTTTATCCTTTTTGTTGCTGTTGCTGTTGTTGTTGCTGTTGTTGTTGCTGTTGTTGTTGTTGTTGTTGTTGTTGTTGTTGTTGTTGTTGTTATTATTATTATTATTATTATTATTATTATTATTATTATACAGCACCCTTTCTCCCACAGCCTTACAAGAAACACAACCTGAAGCATTTTTAGGTGAATTTCAGCATTAACTGGAAGTACTGAAGAAGTGCATGAGCCTCGATTGTTACTTTAGTGCTGTGGGACTCAAGAGCATTTCCCATATGTCTTGTCTGTACACACTCTGCATTCATTTTGACAACATGGTAGTATAAGACTTAGATGAATAACAGTCACCCAACACACAATAAGGAAGTCTGTGTGCAGGGGGTGGAGTTTCATATTTGAAAAGTCCTGACAGTCAGGTGAAGTCCCCAGTGACTGGAAAAAGGGAAACATCTCTCCCATTTTTAAAAAGGGTAGGAAGGAAGACCCGGGGAACTAAAGATCGGTGAGCCTCACCTCTGTGCCTGGCAAGATTATGGAATGGATCCTTCTGGAAGCAATGTTAAGGCACATACAAGACAAGGAGATGATCCGTGACAGCCAGCATGGCTTCACCAATGGCAAATCATGCCTGACCAATCTGGTGGCCTTCTAGATGGAGTGACTGTGTCAGTCGACAAGGGAAGACCAACCAATGCCATCTACTTGGACGTCTGTAATGCTTTTGACACAGTCCCACATGACATCCTGATCTCTAAATTGGAAAGATATGGATTTGCAGGGTGGACCATTTGGTGGATAAGGAATTGGCTCAATGGCCACACTCAGAGAGTAGTGGTCAATTGTTCTACGTTCAGGTGGAGGCCGGTGATGAGAGGTGTCCCTCAGGGGTCTGTCTTGGGTCTGGTGCTTTTCAATATCTTTATCAATGACATAGACAATGGCATTGAGTGCACCCTCAGCAAGTCTGTAGACAACACCAAGCTGAGTGGTGCTGTTGATACAAAACAAGGAAGGGATGCCATTCAAAGGGACCGGGAGAGGTTTGAGAAGTGGGCCCTTATGAACTGAAGGATGTTCAACAAGCCCAAGTGCAAGGTACCGCACCTGTGTTGGGGCAATCCCAGACATGAGTACAGACTGGGAGAAGAACACATTGAGTGCAGTCCTGTGGAGAGAGACTTGGGGGTTCTGGTGGATGAAAGACTCGACATGAGCCAGCAGTGTGTGCTTGCAGCCTGGAAGGCCAACTGTGTCCTGGGCTGCATCAAAAGAGGCGTGACCAGCAGGTTGAGAGAGGTGATTGTCTCCCTCTACTCTGCCCTTGTAAGACCCCACCCAGAGTACTGCATCCAGGTCTGGGGCCCCCAGCACAAGAAAGACTTGGACCTGTTACAATGAGTCCAGAGGAG
>VWZZ01002385.1:18436-63257 GCA_013399095.1 Psophia crepitans | reverse complement strand
ATCTGGAGTATTGCATCCAGTTCTGGGCCCCTCAGCTTAAGAAGGATAGGGAACTGCTAGAGACAGTCCAGCCACAAAGATGATGAAGGGAGTGGAACATCTCCCTTATGAGGAAAGGCTGAGGGAGCTGGGTCTCTTTAGCCTGGAGAAGAGGAGGTTGAGGGGTGACCTCATCAACATTTATAAATATGTTAAGGGTGAGTGTCAGGTAGATGGAACCAGGCTCTTCTCGGTCTCATTAAGCGATAGGACAATGGGCAATGGGTGCAAGCTGGAGCATAGGAGGTTCCGGGTTAACATAAAGAAAAACTTTTTCACCGTGAGGGTGACAGAGCACTGGAACAGGCTGCCCAGAGAGGTTGTGGAGTCTCCTTCTATGGAGACATTCAAAATCCGACTGGACACGTTCCTGAGTGATGTGCTCTAGGTGGTCCTGCCTTGGCAGGAGGGTTGGACTAGATGATCTTTCGAGGTCCCTTCCAACCTCTACGATTCTGTGATTCTGTAAGCAATACAGAATAGATTGTGACTATCATGAGGAGAAATAGCCACAAAGCATCCATAACACTGCAACAGTAAGAAGGTTTTTCATGTTACTTAAATAGCACCTTAGTTCTGCTCTTGGGAGAGTTACATTCTGAAGGAGATATTAGTCCAGTTGTATTTGGTTTCCAGCTAGATGATTGCTGTGTGATGTATATCTTGTCTCTTAAAGGAGTAAATGGAAATCATCAGTTAAGTTCACATTATTAACCACAGAGCTTATACATTGTAAAGTTTCTGATTGATAGCAGCATGGGCTAGACTTGAAACAATGACCTACATGGAAATTTTTTCTGTTTTAATAACAGTTTTCTATACCTGTTGGTCTGATAATAACTTCCAGTTTAGTGAAAATCTGATAAAATACTATGAGGTGGTGGTGTTGATAAACGCTGAGAATAGAAGTTAGCAGCAGTGGTTGATGACAATTTTAAATGAATCTCTGGAGCAACTTGAACGAGGAAAACAAGAGTCTGTTTTCTGTAGTTCTTTAAAGATATACATACTTCTCAAGGACAGTTTACATATAATAAGCTCTATTGATTTTGTGTGAAAGTTTGTATTCTGGCACATCTTCATCCAAGAAGCATTACACCTTTGGAAAGATCACGTCTACTGTCACTCTTTATTCAAAGTCCTGCTCAGTTTCATCTAATGCTTAGAACTGATCCCAAGAACGTAAGAAATACCCTACTGCGTAAGGCTACCCCAGGTTCATCCAGCCCAGGAGACATTATTTAGGGAAAGCATGAAAGTCTAGCCATTTTTTTAAGTCCATTCTCCTTGCACTCCCCCAGCACACAGAACAGTTCTATGAGAGATGTTTAAACTTACATCCTTGCTCAGTTCCTTTAATATCCATCAATACACCTTTTGCCTGTGAATTTATCTAATCTCTTCCTGAACTTGCTGGTGCTGTCTGCTTCCCCAGCTTCCTGGGGCAAAAGCTCTAGAAGTTCACTACTGCCTCTATAAAGATGTGTTTTAAATTAACATCCTGTCACCTTTAGAGAATATCCTCTAGTTCTGTATTGTAAGTCTGTGGTAAAGAGACATCAAAGCAAAAACTGGCTAAACTCAGACATAGCTTTTGTGAATTAATGTTTGGAAAAGGAACTCTGGCTTTGTCATGTGCTGAGTTGTGTAGGTTAATATCTGTAGACATAGGAAGCATGGTGGCAGCTGTAAAGAGGATTATTCATCTGATATAAGGACAACGTGAAGAAGGAGGATAATTACCCTCTGTAACAACCTATCTGTGACCATGGCAGTGACCAACCAACGAAGCAGAGAGGTGAAATTTCGTGAATGGAAAGCAAGAGGATGGCACTCAGAACTCCTCAGTCCACAGCCACGGGCTGCAGATATGTCTCCACAGAAATGCAGGTCAATGCCTGCTCATACCATTACAATATCAGGCCTGCCTCTTACTCTCTGTGCTATCTAAGGAAGTTTTAATTAGGTTAAAATGGGGTTCTTATGTAGGTAGAATCAAGAATACCAAAATAAATAAAACAAATAAATAAAATACAATTCAAGAACTAGAATGAAGTATCTTGTTGGTGATTGTCCCTTTTCTGGCATGTGATAATCATCATAACTGGAGCAAAGCTCATCTGTGCAGGAGGCAAAGTTCTTCAGGGCTAATCTCAGTGTGGTAAAAATTCTCCTAGAAAGAGAGAATCTTCATGGTTTTGAATGCAGGGCACATTTCTTTGACCTTGCTTTCTTTAACATAAACACACAGCAGTATTTGAAAAAGAAGAAGAAAAAAAAGCCCAAAGGAGACAAAAAAAACCCCAAGCTTTCAAAACAAAATGCTACATTCCACATACCTTTCATGAAGGAGAGACGATGAAAGAACAATCAGTACTTGATAGATGTTAGTCAAGTGTTGGATGTTAGTCAAGTTGCTTAGACATGATGACAAGTATGGAATAAGAATCCATTTACGATTGAATAGCTACTCCAGTCCCCGAGTGTTAGATATAATGATATGTTCCTCTTCATCACTCGCTAACACAAGAAAACTTGTGATGGATGTGCAACTCAAAAACCCAAGAGGTCCTGTAACATAGCTCGATAGTTAACAGGATAATTCCTCATAGAAAATACTCCTGGGTATACATTCAAACAATTTAGCAGTTAATTTTGTTTAAATCTAACACAACTTCTACAAAGCTGTTTTGCACCTCTTTCATTGATTCATTTATCGTTACTCATTTCTCACACTCTGACTTTTGAAATAATCCAGAACTTTCTCCATCTGCTCAGTAAGAAATCTAAATTACAAACTTCACATTATAGATTAATACAAACAATTCCTAAATTAATGTTTTTCTTCCAGTGACTGAAATTTTCCCCTCCAGCTATTACAGATTTTGTGGATAATCTTCCTTGTTGGTCTTTCTATTTGTTACTCACTCTTTATTTCATATTGACACCTGTGTCTTCAGAACTCCTGCCCAGTGGATTGAAGTCTGTGTTGTTCTATCTATAGAAAAGAAAAAGGTAATACTACTTCAGAGGCTGTAGTAATACGTTTTGAGGTCTGAAGCATAAAATGGTGACTAGTAAATGAGTTAATGAGGCAACCCAATAATGTCTTAGAACAGAAAGAAAATAAATGGCTATTAGATATGGACGAAATATCAGTTTTAGTAGGTGAATTTATTCTCTGCTGTAGATAAGATGCCAAACAAGTCTTTGTAGCCTCACTGTCAGAAGAAAAAACAAGAATCCTTCTTAACCAATTCTGATAACTTTAAACATATTGTGCCAAGACCCTTATTTAATCTGAATATTTAAAAATTAATCTTTGAAACTGAACTTTGGATGAATAATAATTTTTCACACTGAGTGAAAGTTTGTTGGGTTTTTTTTTTAAACCACATAAAGTTAGAAATAAACAGTACTCAAGAGCAACTTGGAACTGAGTCAACATAAAATAGAGACACCATGAGCTCTTCTGTGTTTATCACACTTGAAGTATATTGATGGGATGGTCTACTGAAAAAAAATAGATCATCAATACATGGCTTTTGATAGAAAATTAAGGTTCGGGGAGAGATATTGACAGCCTGAGAAGGAACAGTGGAGGTTAGAAAGAAAAATTAGTGTTTGCAAAAATATGAGTAGATTTTAATCCTAAGGAAGACACTATGGTTTAAAACAGAGACAAAGAAAGAAGACCCTCGTTCCCAAATGAAAACAAAACCACAAATGTAGATGCTGTTATGAAACAGGTTGGATCTTCCTAGATGAAGCAGTGGTAAATTTTTCAAGTATTACTTCACTTTCTGACATAAACCTGAACTGGAAATATATGTGGTGGTCTTATCATGACAGTTTATTTTTTCTCTCATAAATCAAAAATGAAACAAAGCAGACTTATGCTATAATAGCGTTTTTCTCCTGGCAGATGTTTTGTGCTCTGCTTTCCAAAGCCACTCTGGGCCCTTTGCATGCAGGAGAGAAAGGTTGGCAGATTCTCATCAAACTATTGTCAGTGTCCAAGCCAGGTACAATTTAACTTTATGGTAAAAGAAAAGGTTGCAAAGAGAAAAGGGAAAAAATGGTAATTTTCTGGCCTCTAGAAATGGGAGGAACAACAAGCAAATGGGAAGGAGGAAAACTAAAGGGAAGGAGGAAAACTAGATGAAAGAAGAAATTAAGAGCATCAGAAGAAAAGAAAGCATAATGTGAATGATACAGACCAGCATTTCTGGAGTTAACAACTCCAGACTAAAGGCTAAAGGCACTAAAGGCAGCTAAAGGCACTGTAATCTGTCCCCTGATACTGCATATATGCAGCTGAGCTAAAAGCTGATGTACCAATATAATTATTTTTGTATTCAGGCAAAAGGTGGATTCTCCCTTCCGTCCATTGCAGCTGATCATTTTTACCGAGCTTTGGCCAGAAACAGCCCAGGTTATGGCCCGTTACTGTCCTAAATGTTAATTGACAGAGTAAACATATTACTGAGCTTGCATGTCATTTCTATGAATTCTTGGGAGTGGACAATTCTTCTAGGCTGTTACCTTGTCATGTATTGATGCTTTTATTATTTTGCAATAAACTTTGTAACTTAATTGATAACTCAGGATATGATTATGCCAGTATATCCACACAAATGTTTCACCAAATCCCTATGAAAATTATAAAATTTCTTAATACAGTTAATGTGAAAGTATGGCACTAACTGAGTTGCCTTGCTGTTGACTTCAACTCCAGAAACAGAACTGCACTGTTATGATTTTCAAAAGTGACCTGTATGTTTTAAGTATGTGTGCATGTTTAGCTGGGAACAAGGTGTTAGGTTTATTTTTCACTTTCTGAATACGGTGTTCTTCCTGAACATCAAGTCCTCTAAGGTTTCTCAAGTTGGATACTCAGAATTGTCAAGTGCTTTTGTAAACCATGGCCCTACTCTCACTAGTTATTTGCTGAGCTCAAGTTACCACTACTCTTTCTAGCTTCACTTTCACAAATTAAAATGGGTATGACCCAGTTCTTACAAATGGGGCACTTGAGATTTACACCCTTCTGCAGAGCTGTCTTTGTACAGAAGCACAGCAGAGACACGATAGATGATAATTCTGCCAGGAAACTTTTATGACTGGCAACAATTTGGGGAGGGTTATTCCTTTTCATTATCTTCTATTATATTTTATAAATTTCTATTACTTTTAGTTATTTTTTTATCTATTACTATTATTTAGAAAAACAAAGTCAGAGCAATCACAAGATAAAATGCTGCTTGACTCATTCTCTGCAGTAATGTCATTAGGGACCAAAATGCCTACTTTAACACAGAAATCTCTGTTGCCTCCTGACACTGAGCCACACTACACCTGCCAGTCTCCCAGTCGTCATTTTTCTAGATTCTTTTTTTAAAACTAAGCTGAAGCATCTAATTAAGTTTAAAATAGAATGGCCCTGGGAAGAACTCTTCTGAAAGCTGCAGCAGAGATAGCAGCTCACCTTAACTGGAGGCTAAGACTTGCAGTACTGCACTCTTTCATGAAATCACGAGAGCTTTATACAAACAAAAGTGAGATTTCTGCAAAGTCAGCCAGCATAAAGCAGCCATGTAACTGAAGAAAATAAGGCAATCTACACACAGAGGAGAAATTAACTTTGGGGAAGAATGAGTGCCAGGTGAAATGCAAATGGACAGATGAGCAGTATTTGTGCTGGCATGAAATTCCCAAGCCTGGTTTGGCACCAACATGGTCAAAGGGAGAAAAAGAATGTTTAAATGGAGTTCAGCAACATGGTCTGAAAAATTCAGCTCGGCTTAATGGTAAAATCTTTGCTGTAGTTATCACAGTCATGTAAAACCCTACCCCCTTGTTTCAAGGAAGCCTTCTGCATCAGAAACTGTTAGGTGCCTGAGGGATAAGTCGAGATGAGGAACTGTGGCTGAAATTTTGTGCGTGTATGAACTACCAAAACCAGGTTCAGCTGCATCTAGAAGGCCTGATTCTGAACGCCTCTAGTATCAGTTGAATTAATTAACTTCAGTCAGCAGCTCACTGAGGGTCAAATTCTGATTTTGAGGTATGAACCAAAACAATGAGCAGTATGAAAACTACGGTAGCTAAGAAAGCCCAAGGAATGCAACTCCCTTTCCCTCACTTCCTTCTTATACTCAGTGGAAGAAAAGAGCAATTTACTTGTGTTATATATTGTTGTCTTCACACTTTCTCAGCTGTACTAGCAAGTCAGAGAAGTGAAGGAAAGAGGCCTAAAGTTAAGATCCGTACTATCCCCTGAGTCAGCTGTAAGAAGTAAAAAGACGTAGTCTGTTCATATACACCTGCAAAAAATTCTTGCATTACTTTTACAACAGTTTACAGAAGCATTTCTCTTCTTGATGGTCTTGCATCAGATGTAATCAAGCTAACAACCTAGCCCCAAAGTGTCATTGTTTCAAAAGTTATAATGTGTAAAGATACAATATAATTCCTCAAAACTTAATTTAAAATGAACAGTACCAATTGACCTTCTACTCAAAAGTTATGCCTTTTATGTTATTTAAAAATGTATACTTTATACTTTAGCAGATTACTGTGTACCTTAATATTCATTAAAATATTTTTAAAAATCTTCACTTTGACTTCTGAAAATCTAGTATTGAATTTTCATAAAGCAAAGATGTTATAATAAAAAGAGTACTTTCTAAGCACCCCTCAAAAGCAGAACCCTTGAATCCCCACCCAAGAGGCTTGTCTAATGAAATTTTGATTTTGTTGAAACTACCAGGGTTATGCTTCCTAGGTTTTTATTTGCAATTTTTTTTTTTAGCCAGACATTGAACTAAATCAATAGGTGTTTACAGAAATCCTTGAGAGTTAAAACCAACTCACTTCTTTTTACGATATTAATAGAAAAGAAATATTTTTTTCCCCCTGAAATTTAAACTTGTGTAGAGAAAATGTGTTTAGTATTAAGAAGAGGAAGCATAATCAAATACATACAGTGATAGTTGACCAGTTTCTCCCTCTAACTTTGAGAGTTTGTATTAATATGTTAAGATGTATATGTATATTGTTTGATATTACTTCACAAAGACAACATCTCTAAATGTATGGAAATCTTTTTCTAACAATTACATGGTCTGTGGAATGTAGAAGAACTGTTCATTGGCACGGTTCCATTCTCTTGCTTTGACTCCTCAGGTTCCTTCATTAAAAGGAACTTTGTCTGGAGAAGAGGAGGCTCAGTGGAGACCTTATTGCCCTCTACAACTACCTGAAAGGAAGTTGTGATGAGCTGGGGGCTGGCCTCTTCTGACAGATAACTAGCATTAGGGGAAGAGGGAATGGTCACAAGTTGTGCCAGGGGAGGTTTAGGTTGGAGATGAGGAGAAATTTCTTCTCGGAAAGGGTGGTGGGGCATTGGAACAGGTTGCCCAGGGAGGTGGCGGAGTCGCCGTCCCTGGGGGTGTTTAAAGAAAGGTTAGGTGTGGTACTTAGTGACATGGTTATATGGGTAATAGGTGATAGGGGTATGGTTGGACTAGATTATCTTTGAGGTCTCTTCCAACCGTAATGATTCTATGATTCTATGAAAAGCAAAAATATCCTCCTTTCTACCTCATAACTATATTGATGATCAAGGAGTATTTAGAGAATGTAGAGGAGACGTAAGTACCTATGTTGGAGCAAATCTCAAGAAAGGATCTTGTTAAATCATAGTTTGCAGGATTGTGCCAACAGTAAATATCAAAGGAAAAAAGATGGGATTTGGAAGACTCAGGAACAGAGTATCAAGGTAAAATCTACCTTGACAACAACAGACCTACTTATTTGCTTTCCAGAGCTATCCTTGTAAAAGGCAGAGGAAGTGCCATTATAAACTATGTTCCCAAGATAAGCATATTCAAGAAACTTTACAGGAAGATGATCCACCAATAATTGATATAGCCTGCAACGATCTGTAAGATCTCTATTAAGACAGTTGTCTTGCCTATGTAATATAAATGTCAGCTTGACAGAAAAGAATAATCTGTCTCTTAAGTGTTTTCTTGACAAACATTGCTGTTTCAAAGCATGGAATATGAGAACACTAAAGTGAAAAGCCCCCAGTGCAATAACTATTGTGTTTTTTAACACCCCAGAAACTGAGCTACAGGACTGTACCTAGATGCAGCTGTTCAATATAATTTCAGACTGCATGGCTTTGACATTCATATTACAAAAGGCTTAAAATTAGGAAATTATTACCCATATATAGAAAATAATTTGCTATATGTCTTTCCCAAATACTCTCTCCTTACAATTCTTTCTCCCTACTGGAACGAAATTTGTGATTAGGTGTTTCTCCTGCGTTGGCAATTGACAGTGATGACAGCAAAGTTTCCAGTGACAGTATGCCCTTCTTTCATTGTTCTCACTTCCTTTTTTCTTCAGGGAGGATTGGAAAATGAGAGGAGGAGAGAATAACATACATAACATAACAATAGTATGTTCTATTTTCCTTACATCTACTCGTGACTTACATCATATTCCCTTCTTTATAATAGGATTTATTTTTTTTATAATTCCACTCCCCAGAGAGAATTATTATGAAGATTCCTTTGCCATGTTTGTGCCTAGAAAAATAAATTCTGGGCATATGTTTAGAAAATATACTCCTAGAACACTATTAATACCCCATGTTGGGTGTTTTGAGGGAAAAAAGACATGGTAACCACTCCAGGAGGCTGCCATTAGGACATTCATTAACAAAACATCTCACCTGGAGATCTTTCAAATGAATTCTCAAAACTAGTAATCCTTCCTTAGCCATCACTTTTATAGGAAATACAAACATTATATGACATCACCATGTAAAATGTTATTTTAATTTTATTCTCTGTTCCCCTCTTCTTTTAGTTTCTACAGCTTTTCTAGAAATTATTTCCCATGTAGATTGCCCTCGCATCAGCTTGCTATCAGTGTTTATACCCCTGGAGCACTGCACTTCACGGTGATCTGGCTCAGATCAGCCAGGTGCTGCCCTAGATAGCAGTCTTTCCCTGTGGGCACACCCTTGTTTGTAATGTAGACATGCAACCTACTTTAAAAATTCCCACCCACGTGCATAGACACACTCATTCGGAATTAGTCTTTTCCTTGCTGAAAGCAAGACTTTAAGGAAATACCCACACTGAAGTATTCACATTTCTATTTGATAAGTAAACTAGTAGCAAGGGAGCCTGTAATTTCACTTAGTGTGACCTAGCTCTTAGATATGCAGCCAGCAATGTTTTTGTTGCGGTTTTTTACCAAACAATAGTGATTCTGTGACTTTTATGTAACAAGCAAACCTCTACCTCATTAAAATATTCCTCTTTCCAAACTTTCCAAGAGGCAACACAGTTCAGCTGAAGTGGGAATTTGCAGCCCACATATAAGGCAGCCCATAGAATTCTGTTGTATTGGAGCATTACTTAGAAAGATGAGTACACGGGGGGAAAAAAAAGACACCAAACAAAAACAAACAAACCCGAAACCAAAAAACCCTATGAAAGTCTAAAGTGACCTTTGACTCCAGATCACAAAGAGTATGTAGTCAGCCGTAATTTAATAGCAATGTGAATCTGGTTCTGCATGTTACTAAATGCTTTAGAAATCCTTATAGAAATCAGAGGGAATTATGGAAGCTCCATATCCTTACATTAGGTTTCAGAATAAAAGTCACGCTTAGTACATGCTGCCAGTCATCAGATGGTCTGCAAAAAGGCAGTAGCTTAAGTAGGACATAGGCAGTGTACAGGCCTTCAATGCTTCTGACCTCCCCGCAAAGCAGTAAATTTCCTTCTATATCCCTAATCTTATACAAGGCAAATCTTTGCAACAATGCCAATTTTATTGTTTTGATCATTTTTTTGGCAGCAATGTTAGAGCTAGTTAGCTGCAAATTACTCTGTCTGAGTTTCCAAACATGAATACGTTTATGAACTATAAATTATGTTCAAAGACATGTCATTCCGGCCTTCCAAGCACTATACAAAGAAGTCCATTAAACTGTATATAATATGAGCTTAATGCTATTTCCTTTGATGTCAATAGAAGAAACGCTGACCATGTGCTCATTGCACTCGTTAGGATTGTGATGAGCTGGGTGCACAGTCTGACTGCTATAGTGCCCTCCCATGCAATCCAGGGAAAGTCAGTGAGAAAAATACCATGCAGCGTACAAGTTCTGAATGCAAAAATATGCATGTTTGGTGAACTTAGGTGAAACTGCGAAGTTTTTCGTAGCTGCAGTTCTGAGTCTTCTTCTCCCATGCATTTTATTATAAGGCAATAGCAGCATTACCACCTCTAGCTATACATAAAAGGAAAGTTACAACTCCCCTTTATTAACCATTTAAGGCTTTGAAGCTTTATTACAAATCTCTGCTTCCCTATAGCTCTGAAGGAGGTGTCTCAACCCTGGAGAAAAATGAGACAGAGTGCGACTAGTGAGGGGAATTTATCTCATCTAGGTTACTCTGATGTGTTCATTACTGCCTTTATAGGCTATGGAGGAAAAAACCCAAAACATTTTAGTATATGATTCATCTAATCAATTTTGGATGTTTTCTTTAAGATGCTATGACATTTACCACCGATACACACATTTCTTTCCACAGGAGCTTAGCTTAGATGTAGCCATCTGCAGATGTCTACACCCAGCCACATGGACCTTGTCCAGCATGATTCCCAATGCTCCTGTTGACAAAGGTAGGTAAACCTGCATTCAGTTAACTTGTGTTGCAGATTCCTACTCCTAATTCTCAGCCCGTGAGGAGACAATCTGTGGGACATGGGGCTTCCAGATCTGTTGGAGGAGCCAGGAACTGAGTATTGGTGTTGGCTCTTCCATCATTACAGCTTCTGAAGTTGCATATATATTGCTGTCTTAGATAATTATTTAAGTTCATACTTAATTTATAACTCTGATCATCAACAGTGTCAGAAGACAAGCTGGATCACTTAGCTAGAAAATACAGGTAGAGGGGCCAAGATACTTACACTTGAACGAAAAATATTCTCAAGAATCCAGTTCCCATGTATTAAAATAACTTGTATAGATGTAGTTTTTGTCTATGATCACTATGATAATTTATAAAACTTTGGGTTTTTTTCAAATATTTGTCTATAAAGCAGTGGAATTAATATGTCCTTTCTCTCATTTTCTTGCCTACCCTTAAGATAGAAAAATGTCTATTGTAATAGGCAGCTTCTGGACTTATTCTTGTATATTGGGTTCCTGATCTTGTTTAGGAAAAGAACGTGATTTAAGAGTCCATGGTACTAATTATATTTTATAGTCTTTTTTTTCATTGATAACAGAAGTTCTGTCTTTTCCAAAGTATTAACATTTTAAAAGTCGATATTCATCAGAAAAAAACCCCTCGCATACTATTTATAGCTGCCATACAATGATTAATGAGAAGATAAGGTAGTTCTGTCATTACACAAAGAAGGCATACTTGGAGATCATAGCAACTGCACATCTTTGAGACCTCCCACCTCTCCTTTGAGAGGAGATGCCTTTCCCCCCTTCTGCAAACTTCAGCCCCAATAAATCTTGCCTTGATATTTATTTCATATAAGTAAGTCACCATCAAAGTTGTTTCCAAACTAAACTGGGTGACATCTCAGCTTTTCAACAAAGATTCCAGACTGCTGAAGGCCCAGAAGTTCAATCCTGAAGTCTATCTGTGCTGTGTTCCATTACCACCTTGGCATTTCACCTGTCTAGAAGACTCGTAGAAACATTTAATTATATTTTTAACAAAGTTTTCTACTTTATATGAGTGCTCTATTCTTAGCATTTGGAAAGGATTTCTGAAATCTAAAAATTCTTCCATAATGGCAAAAACATGCTACTTATCTGGTGTCTTTGTATGTCCTTCTAGCTACCATCTGCCTGTGTATTGTTTTATTTCCAAAACAAAGGATAAACAGATGATATTGTTTCTTCTACAATGTTTGTTTGCATAGGTGGGGCTTGCATTATAAAACTGAATGCTGCAAGCATCTTGTAATGCACACACAGCTTGGTGCTTACTGCCAAGTCTGACTATGACTCTTCCTAAGAAATTTAAGTTACAATGAAATAAAATATTTAGCAGACGGTTTTAAATACCAGATTTTCTGAATGTTTTAATATTTCACAGCAGGTCTCAGTGCCATGAAAGAGTGTGCAAACTGGTTATTTGCACACACAAATATGCACAGTCAGCTGTTGATGTTCTCCACTGCAAGACCACAAAGGCACATGTAATGCATATTTATGGTATGATATCTGAAGTTATACTGATGTATAAATACTTTATATTTAGATTCCAACCTAGCTATGCAGAAATGTATTGCCTGTTTGAGCAAGTTCCCTAGATCTTGGCTTTGGATATACATGGACGTGGCCTTTCTTATTTATCTGACTTCTAGAACAGGTCAATAAAGTGTAAACAGGTCCAAAACAGTGGGTAGAAGTTTGGGTCTATTACTTCAGCCCCATGAATTAAATACAGGGAAAGGGAAATAGGTAGGCAGTAATACCTAAATTTCATACTTCTTTCTGTCCCTGAAAATCATACAGCTATGAAATGGTTTATACAAATTCGTTGTATAATTCTAAATACCATGTGGGCCATGTCCTACAGATCTGCCACGGATGTTTTGTAGCAGAAAGTGTGCCATACTATATAGCAATGTATGTATAAAAAATTTCTAGAGACACATGCCCTTACACCGGGAAATCTGTACAGAATACAGAAGAAACCCCACAATTCTGATCAGTAGCATAAGTAAGTAAACTTTTTGGAGGGAAACTCGTATTTGCTCAAGAAGGGAACATTGATACCAGATGGGGCATTTCTGTGCTACTGGAAGATTAATGTTTTGGGGTTTTTTTCACTACACTGTGCCATATAGTGGTATACTACAATTAAAACTCTTGCAATATTGAACATGATTACAAATTTGACATATGTTGAAAACGTGTATTGTTTTGGCTATATTTAAGATACGGAACACTTCTTATTATTGTTATTATTTGTTTCGAAATTTTAAAACACTGCATAAATGGAAGCATTGCAAAAAGTACAGGTGTCAACCCCAGCTCCCTGACAGCTTTTATGATTCCCTGCCCTTTATTTTAATACTGCCAGACATTTTGCAGTTGTTTACGTTCATTTGACTTTCAAATAATCACAATGTACTTTTTGTCCATTTCTTCAAATAAACACTTCTCAGGTTTTTTTCTCTTTACAGTCTTACCACAATGCTGCAAATTGTGAGCTTACAGATTGTTCACATTTCAAAGTGCAATTTCAGCTCCATCATCATCGGTGTTCAGCCTCAAATTACCAATTCATTATATTTCAGTATCAACAAATGGTCAAAAAACAACCAGTCCAATTCCATAAGCAATATAATCTCCTTTATGTCTCCTCTACATTTACATACATGTAAACACAGACACACTGCATATACCAATGACTTTTGCTCTTTTTCCTTCTGGGAGCTAAGAAGAAAGCTCTTTATAAAAATGATCCCCATTGCTCTAGTATATCTTCTGATGCGTGCCATCAAATCTTGTGATAGCTTGGCCATCATTTTTGACCCTCAAGATCCTTTAGTCACAGGACACTTTGGTATTCATCTATTTTCTCAAATATACAATAAAGTACTGTGGCTATAAAATGTCTGATATTCAGTATTTCATTCTGAAGACATTATCTAAGCTGTACATTAACATTTTGCTAAGTAGTTATATGATATCTAGCTAAATAATTTCTTCACTCTGCTCCACACCTGCTAACAGGACTGCCAGCCCACAACCATGAAAATCAATAAAGTAGAAACTGTAGTCAGCCTTATCTTTTTAATACCAGAACTGCATATTCACCCTTATCTTATCACACAAATGCTAGAGGTTTGAAGCAAGGGTTTTTTTTTTTTTATTATTATTTTTTTTCTTGAAATATAAACGGACAGTGTGTTCTTTACTCCTTGCCGTGAAGTGCAATAACATACTGTAATGTAGTTATTGCCTCTGAGGTGGCTTATTTTCAGCAGCACATTAAGTGAATACAGCTTATGGCTTCTATTAGAGCTTATTAACAGTTAAAACCTAAATTTCAACTCATCAAAATGAAAGACACTTGTGAAATCCTGGTCTTGGTGAAATCAATAGCAATAACTTCATTGACATAAGTGATGTCAGGTTTTCAACCACTATGACATGCAAAATGGCTTTCATTAAAACTACAATAATTATAAGGCTGTTGACGATACTGAGTCCGAAATACTTTATTCAATTGAATTGAAATATAAAATAATGACCTAATCAGACTAATTGCTTCAGAATTCAGACTAAGAAGAAAAATAAAATATAGTAACAAATAATATATTGCATTTACATCTATACTTTCAGACATTAGTCACAGGCTACTGTAAGAGTAACAAGAGCCACAAGTAGTGTTTTAATGTCCCCATTTCTTGTTAGAATGGTGAAGAGACAGACAGATAAACACCAATCCACAGAAAGCTCAGCTGATCAATTTTCCAACCAGCAGACATTCGTTAAGCTGGTGTCCTCATTCCAGTGTGCAGAGTCTGGGAGCAGACCCCTGGAGGGCATTTCAAAAGTCAAACAGGCTCAGTGGAACGGCTGATAGAACTGTACAGAAATCAGCAGGTGATCCATAACCTGGAATAATGCCAAGATTTCTTCTCCACAGGACAATGGAAATTAGGAACATGGCAATTAATAATTTCTACCTGAAGTGATGTCTGGAATGAATGAAAACAGAACTCTTTTTTTCTTCCTTTTCTTTTTTTTTTTGATCATGACTCTGGGATTCTCTACCAGCACAGTAGCATTTTATTTAGCTTTGATTTCACTTCTGGCCTACCACAGGCAGACAACAGTGCATTCCTTCTTGCAGATATGAGTTATGACCATTCATATTCAGGACTGTGAAGCTCTAGCTACAGTTATCTGAAGTTGCTGAAATTCCCACTTCTTCTTTAAGGACCTAGCTCTGCAGTCCACAATGGCATTTTCTCCAGCATACATGTTCCTTACTATACTGCCAACTGCGTAAATATGATACTGAAGGGTGATCTAAATCCCTTTTTCTCTGGACAGATGCCTGTTTCTCTGTACCTTCGAATTCCACCTTTACAGGAATGCATAAAACTCCCCTGCATTCTGATGATGGCTAAGCAGGTGATGACTTGTAATTACTGTGATTACTGCTATTGACTGGCTACAAATTGTGCACACAGTGTGTCTGTGCTAAAACATCCTATTATTCTTGCTATCCCTTCCCCTTGACATCCCACATTTGTTCTTTCTTAAATCCTTTCATAATGTCATATCTTTAAATTTTTAAGGTCTGTAGAGCAAAGGGGTTTTATACATGGCTCAGCAAGTACAGTACCATTGTGGTACCAAGTAATACCTTTTACCATAAGAACAGATTTGGCAGGGCCCCTTGTGAAATAACTGGCACTCAGCAAAATTCAAGATATTCCGTTCTGCCCCATACACAACAATGTATGTGGAGGGTGTGTTTGTGTAATTGTACACACAGACACAGACATACTAGTTTCAACAAAGCTGGTTCTTCCAAATCCTCTTGCAAGAGAAGTGGTAAAAGATGATAACAATAATCTCATAGGAAGTCAAAACTCTTATCAGTCCTAAAACTCTTCCGAAAATCTTCACTGAATGCCTGAATTCTCAGAGTTCATTGTGGCCTCTCCCAATCAGAACACCTGACTAAATTCACATGAGTTTATATATATTTCTTGATATAGAATTATCCGTTCTCTAAGTTGAAATCCCTTTATTCCTGTTGTCAAGGAATTACAAATATGAATATTGCCAGTACAATTAATAGAAATAAAGAGCTCATGATTTGGGTCAAATAACAATCAATTTTATTTTCATTTCTATTTTCTCACATCTTCACCATGTGATATTCCATCACACATTTCTGTACAGTGGCAGTAAAGTATTGCATGAGGCATCTAATTAGTCATGACTTAATGCAAACTGCATTAAAAACAATAAAGTAGAATGCAACATAGTAGAAATAATTCCATCCCTTAAGCTATCGTTTAAAGTAGCATATGGCTAACAGAATTGGAGTAAAATGCTAATTTTCCCTCTGTTGACTTTTTACAGAATAACAGAGACTGCAACAACTTATATTCAGAGAACACAAGGGGCCAATGTCTCCAGTGGTGTATCTCTGCTTGAATCAGTCAAAACGTGCAAGTGATGTGGGAGATGGGTGAAGGAAGAAAAACTATTAATTTTCAAATCTGCAAATATTCCTTTTTAGCAACTAACTTCATGATCATTATATGATAAATGTAATCTGTCTGTCTAGATTGTGTATTCTTTTTGTTTGTTTTTAAGAAAGAGAGCGATAGACAAAATGTGATAGTTCTGTTCTGAAGTACATAATAAAGACATTTCTTTGGTTCTATTGCCCTCCTGTTCTTCCAGATTTCACTTCAGGTTTTTCATTTAAAGTAGTACATTGATTGTGAGTTAAATTTACTTTAAGGTGATGCCTTTCATCTGATTTTATGATAAGTATTGATTTTTATTTAGCATATACCATGTGGTTGCAATAAAATTAATAATGAATGTTGTTGATGCAAGTTATTTACCATTTGATCTGAGTTTTATAGCTTGAAGTCTTTCTTGAAGGCATACGCTGTGTTAATAAAAATCCTGACTTGCTCATCTGGTCCAGTTGTCAGGTATGGAAATTTCCTGTTACTGCCAGAGTAACTTTTAGAATAAATCTTTACATTGGAGGGTGCATGTATTTTAAAATAGTGTATTTTTGTTTATCTGCTCTTTGACTTTCACAAGTGGCATATTAATCCTCTGCATTATTTTACCTTGTTCTTACCTTAGCATGAGACTCCACAATCTTATGCACCCTTTTGAGCAGGTAGATCATGTGTACAGGTGCAACTCCGTTCAGGAGCATTCTCACTTTACAACCTCACTTCACCACATCTATATAGTTGTGCCCTAAGACCCAGCATGAATGGAGTTGCACATATCCACATGGTCTACCTGTTCAATGTCTTCCAGCCTGACTTTGTGACCATCCAGCTGCTAGGAGGAAAATCTGAGATAAGCAGTACTTTCTGTACTTTCCTCCCAGATGCACACAGTTGATCTGTTTTCCCTTCTGATGACATCTGACACCAATCACAATGAAAGATCAGGGATGTTTCCTGGAAGGTTCTAACATTATCTGCCTCAAGGACAGAGGGATAATATTTTTAAATCAGAGCGCTCGCAAAGGAAATGTAAGGAATAACATCTCAAGAGGTCCCTTGCTTTTTGGATTCTCCCAAACCCTACATATGAGATGCCATGATCGTATGATTTAACCAACAAAACTTCTATAAGATCTCTATCTATTCTATCCTATAGAAAGCATGTTACAACACAACATGTTGTATCACTACTCTCAGGTTTCTTTATCCAGGAGGCCTGTATAAATTCATGTAAGTCTAAATTCTGCTTTTGGGACAGCACTTTCAGCAGTTAGTGCGAATCACAATTTCTCTAAAATGTCGGTCCAATTATGATTAAAGCATATGTTCATAAACTAAGTTTTGCAAAAAATCTTAAGCCTTTTTATTATGCTGTGAACAAATATCATATAAGAGGTGTTGGTTCAGCATTCACATAAATTATTCACAAACTTTTATTTTTTAAATATTTGTTTGAATAAAAATTAGGCAAGGTTTGTAAATCAGAAGGTCCTATTTCTCTCTCCTTATACAAGAATAAAAGTTTTTAGACCATTTACCAGGGAATGTCAGCATCTGAACATATGGATTTTCAGGTAAAAAAAAATAATACTGGCAATATAAGATTTTGCATAAACTGTCATTTTTAAGTTACATCTTTAGAACAAAATGACTCAAGAATAAGGATAATTTTTTGAAAATTCACCATAATCTACTTCAACATGTTCAATTAATTTTAGTTATTGATAAAATTATTACATTAATCTATGGCTAAATGTATGAATCTGTAAGCTCTGTGAAATTATATTAAAAACAAACTGGACATTGTATTAGAAGAATTAAGACTCAAATAAAACTCTCCTTGTTGATATTAATAAATTTTATTGAAAGGTAAACCTGAGTTTAACATATCCAGACTATACTTAAATGGAACAAATAGTACAACAAACAAACAAACAAATAAACAAACAAGTTTCTTTTAAAATGATTGAGCTAATTGTCACTATTTTCATTACTTTTTTTGCTTAGAGGACTGTTCTTTATTTTGAAGTCTTTCCCTGTTTAGAATCCAGAGATCTAGAGGTCACTTATGATGAAAGAATCTCTGAACATCCATTATCTGCAGGCACTGAAAGATTACAGCTGTCATTTCCAGAAGTACATATTGACAGAAAACTGCTATGTTTTAGTCTGATTTTGTTTTATAGAAACTGTTTAATAGAGCACTGTCCATCAAGTGGGTATAGAAGGCCTAAATATGAAAGATAATTTGAAAACACTCAGTGTTATGTTACCTATGAATTACAGTATATTGAAAGCATCCTGAATGACATATGTTCATATTTTATTCACAAAGGTACTGTATACAGCAAAAGGTATCTGATTAACAGTTTTTGACCTCATTTTCTAAGAAGTTTCTTGTAATGATCTGTGTTTGTATGTTTACATGTCTGTCTGTCTCTACCTCTGTGTGTCATGTATGAAAAACATTTTTGAGCTCACTTGCATATTTGAAACAATGAAAACAAAAAGGCACAAAGATAATTTTTTCTGAAATTTTGTGAAAACAGTCAATGGGGCAAAGAAAAGAAATTCAGTGAGTTCTTCAGCTTTATATTAAACAACAGCCCATTTTATAAATGCCCCAACCACTGGACAGAGCATCAGTCAATGCTTGCAGTTAACTGCAGGACATAAATCCGAAAAAATAACCTAAACTTCATTAGTTCCATGCCCACAGAATATATTTATAGCTTTTGTGAACACTTTGCTATGAAGAATGTTGCATTTACATTACTGTTGTGACTGTAGTCTTTTAAGTGTTGTTCTTAATTTTTGAACAAAAGTAATATATGTGAAGCAAAAGTGTACATACATGAGAAGAATGTTACCAGACATACAGTTGCATGCATGCACACATCAATGTAAAACTTGGAGCTGTACTTTTTTTTGGCTTCCAATTTGGATTCCAACATTTCTGTATTACTTTAATGTTGCATTGGTCTTGTGGTTCTATAATTTCTATTTTTACTGTCATAACACTCATGAAAACAAATTATTCCAGACTAAGCCCCAAACTTCCTCAAATGCTGTTCTGCACAATTTTATTCTTTTTTTCTTCTTCTTTTTTCTTATTTTTTTTATCATTACAAGGTAAAGATCGTTTTGTATGATGTGTATTCCTTTCGTCCTTTGTGAGGACACAAATTAAATGTGAAGACACCTGAAACAGAATAGCCAATGCCATAGTCTTATGCCAGATTAAAAAAAAAAAGAAAAAAAGGTTTGAATTAAACAAATTAATCATTTATAACTCTTTCAATAGAATCTTCACTTGGCCTTGAAGTGCAGTTCAGCATAATAAAAGGGGGATAATGTCTCAAAGGAATTTAATCTGATTCTTTCTCAACACTGAAATTATTCTGGAAAATTTTAACTGAAGTAGTAGAAGATTCGTTTCAGATCAAATCAGGTAAAGCACTAAATCTCCTTTTCTCCAGTAAAGGAACAATCTAGAAGGAGGATTTCCAAGGTATTCAATGCCTATATAAATAGATACAGGCACATGTATAAGCATACACACACACATGCACATAGAAATTTAAAATATACTGTCAGGCTGGTAACTGTCCTGGTTTCAGCTGAGAGAGAGGTAATTTTCTTCATAGTAGCTGGTATGGGGCGTGTTTTGGGTGCTGATAGTGGAGAGATGTTTTTGCTGTTGTTGGGCAACGCTTACACCGAGCCAAGGCCTTTGCTGCTTCTCGCACCGCCCTGCCGGCGGGATGGCTGGGGGTGCACGGGGAGTTGGGAGGGGACAGACAGGGCAGCTGACCCCAACTGACCAAAGGGATATTCCATACCATATGACGTCATGGTTGGCTTATAAGGGGCTTGGGGAAGAGGAAAGGGAGGACAGCAGCGTTTGTAGTGATGACATTTGTCTTCCCAAGTAACCGTTACACATGACGGAGCTCTGCTGTCCTGGGGATGGCTGAACCCCTGCCTGCTGTGGGGTGTGGTGAATTAATTCCTTGGTTTGCTTTGCTTGTGCATGCGGCTTTTGTTTTATCTATTAATCTGTCTGTATTTCAATCCATGAGTTTTCTCACTCTCATCTTTCTGATTCTCTCCCCCATCCCGATGGCCCGAAATGAGTGTCTGCATGGTGCTCAGCTGCTGTCTGGGTTGTAACCACGACAATGACTATTCAATATTGTTAGTAAATTATCATTATTCTAGGTTAAATCTTACAAAGTACTCAGTAACCATTGTTCTCAAGTGAGATGTTTGCAATTTAGCACTTCTACAAGTACAGTCACTATGCTAAATGAGCTTTCTCTGAAAAATTAGGCAATTATTTAAATTATTCTGTGGAGGTGAGAACTTTTGAGAATCTGACACTATTATTCAGAAACATATTTTAAAGTCATTCAGCACTAGGATCTTCAAAAGTATTAAAGGCTCAACTCTTTTTTCAAGGCTAGATATAGTGTGCCAGGTTCAGCTAAAGACCATAGGAACATTTAAATGTCTACACACAGTCTTAGTTTTATAGTAATCAACAAATAACTGATCAATAAGGTTTTTTTTAATTGCCACACAAAATGTCTAATGCTGTTTGAGATGCAATAGGGTATAGCTGTCCTGTTTGTCACTCCAGAAGAGTGAAATAATTAATCAGATAAAGAAATAAGTTTTTGATTCCTAAATTTGGTTGTCTACTGTTTGGAACAGCATTTAACCCCTTACAGGTTGATAGAATTCACAGCACTGTTAGGTGTTCAGAGAAATTGTACTGATCTCTATCAGCTATGTCAGCTTTGTCAAGAGCTAACAACATATGAATTACCTCAAACTAGTTGACCAATGTGCTGGGATTCATTGCCCTATTTCAAATATTAAAATTTTAGACATCTGCATGTCAGTTAGTCACAATAGTGTCAATAAGTACTTTAAGGTACAATTCATCTTATCAACAGAAACATCTGTATTAAGGCCTGTGTCTTAGAAGTTCTTGTTTTTATTATTGGACTATATTGACAGGGTAGCAGACTCATTTGTGGACATCTGAGATATGTCTGATGGATCCTATCTACAGCAATTTTTTACTCTGCAGTGATTTATACATATGTCTTAGTCCTAATCTTTTTATGCTCAAAAAGGCAAGTCCATATGTTAACTGTGGGTCTGAATGTTCAGTTCACCAAAACTTACATTTTACCAGGAATTAGAGCCCTGGTTCAAAATTACTGGGAGTTAGCTGACTAAGCCTTGAAGCATTGACTACTAAAATCTCTTTTATACACAGAACCAGGAAGACAAGCCTGAAATATGGAATCATTGACTATGTCTCACTCAGTTGACCAGAGAAAGAATTGATGACGTCTGCAACTGCTGAATAAAAGAGAACTGGAGACCTGTCTATCTCCGCTCCTCATGCCAGGTGTCACAACGTGACTTAAGTTGTACTGCTTAGGGACATACCTCTTCTGAACTGACAAGAGAAAACTAGGGAGGAAACTCAAGCCCTTGACATCTCACTATATACACTCCTTTTTGTTATTTCATAGCAATGTTGTGAATTGTTGTAGCATTCTCTTTCTCTCTCTCTAAAGGCCTAGCTATTAGCTAGACAACTGTGGATATAAACTAGTTGATAACTACTTGGCCTCAAGGAGAGTGGTTGGTCTTTGACTTTCTTTTATTAAACAGTGTAGGCAAAGAGCCATTTATGTCTTTAATCCATTGATTTTTAATATAGACTAGGACATTAGTAAGACAGCAGCCCCTACCAACCTTCTCTATAAACAAAATGTCTCCAGGGAAAAAGACTGAAAACAATCTTCTACTTTTTTAACAGTTACAAAAGGTTATACTTACAAAATGTTCATGTAATTGCACAAAATAAGAGATTCTAATTTTTCTCTCTCTTCCACTGATGACTTTACTTGACAACTTTCCTACCTTCCGGAGATTTTCTCAGCAAATTTCACCAGCTTATTTGTGAGAAGAATCAAAAAGCTGAACAGCATAATATTTGAATATACATTACAAGAAACAATCTATTATTTGTTCAAAGCTTTTGCTCATAATTTGAAATTCAGTACTTACACCATAATTCTGCAGATGAATTACAAAGTTGCTTTCTCATCATTATGAGTTGTTTAACCAGCCATTGTACTATGACAGTCCAAAGTCACTTCTTTAATCAAATCTTGATGATTCTTACTATCCTTTGTTTTCTGATACCAGAATTATGGTCATATTTGTGACCTCTGTTCTCCACATCAATGATCTTATGGTCATTAAATTTATCTAATTTATTAATACCATTATAAGAGTTATCGTACCACTACTTGCAAAATACTGTGGACTCAGTTTGCTGTCATTTCTCAGACCTTTCTTTTGCGATACTTGCTTTCTGCTTTGCTTAAGGCTGCTTTTCCATTTGTTCATACCCAAAAAAAAGTAATTTCAGGTGTTAAACGTCACATAATTTATTAGCTGATATGATATGACAAGTTCTTAGGTTGACACATTCTTTAAAACTTGAATAAATGCATTTTGTAGAAAAGGACTGACTACTTAAGTAGTAGAAGTTGTAGCTACTGTATGAGATACTGAAATGATTCGGTAGGAAATCAAAACAAGAGCAAATTCTTTGTTGTCTCAGGTTATGAAGAGCTTCCAGTCTGAGCACATAAAGAGAGGAGAAAATGTAAGTTAGGAGAAATAAAGAATGTGACAACTGCAAAAATACAGGGTTGGTTTGTTGGTTTGTTTGATTTGTTTGCTTTTCTACTATGGTATGCATACCTGGAGGAAAAGAAAATAAAAAAGAACACTGAAGGCAAGTAGAAAATGAAGACTATGTAGAAAAGAAGAAACATCATGTAATAAAGTTCATGTGAAGACACTGAGAGAAAAATACGAAGTCACTACAGCACTAGGAACCTGTGTTTACACAAAACAGTGGCCTCTCACTGTTGGGTTTCATGAACACTGTTGGGTTAGGACTGATTCAAGGGGTATTGCTACTTTTTTTGGCTTAGACTATGCCTGGTGATGTTCAAAACTAACAAGCAAAAAGTTCCAGTCACTCTTTATCTTACACAGGTTACTGACATTGTCACCGAAAATCTGTGAATAAACCTCGTAACACCAATGTAGTGTTAAAAGGCAGGCATTCTTTATTGCAGTGCTGGATGCACGGGGGATAGCTCCGCCCAACATGCATACCAGGTGATCACCAATTCTCAAGTTATATAGGATCAAAATATACATATTCATCATATTTATCATTATAGCTATACATATTCATACTCTCTAACTTGTGATTGGTCAATTCTTTGCTCGCTTCAATTTAAAAACACAGTGCCTCTGAAATTCATTGTGCATGCTCGGTGAGTAGGGGTCTGTATTCGAGGAGGGGTCTCTAGTGGTCGTCAGTGGTCACCCACTTGTGCCCTCGGGTGACCCTCTTCTTGCAGGCATGCGCAGTGTCATTGTTGGCCCGTATCGTGGATGCACCTGTCCAAAACAACCTGCTCCATAAGATTAATATTCCCGGGCCTATTGTTCAGTTGGGTAGGGACTGTACATACAACACAACAGCGTTGTACCTTCCCATGGTCAGTTAGCTCCATTACCTATTACCTTGGTTACAAACTGTTTATTCCAAAGTTTCTACTTCACGGTTTCTATCCCATGGTTACAACATGTGGCAGAGAGAAAGTCCAGGGTTGTCCTCCCTCAAGAGGGTTCTCACGCCTTTCAATTGCAAAAACAGATGGTCTTTGCAGGAAACACGGCCACAAATGAAGTTCAGAAGGTAAGTGTGAACATAAAGGAAGTGGGAAGTTCCTCAGAAATTGTGTGGTCAGTTAAACTCATTTTTTGTGGATACAGTGTTGAGCAAGAGGATTAGATTACCTCTCAGAGTGCTTCATTTCCTTCTAATTTCTGAAGTAAAACCTCCCTGGTGTGCAAATATCTTCTATTATGTTCTATCTAGGGCCTGAGTATGCTATCCTCCAGGGCACACTTTTTTCAAAACTATATGAGAGCTCTATTTACATGAGATTTAAAATGCATTTTCTATAAAGTCCATAAAGAACATGCTATTAATACTGTAGAACAGTTCTATTTTCTTTTTTTTTTTTCCTCTATACCATTTGTATGTACAAAGTAGAACAATTTTAACTAGAGAAAGAATAAGTTCATATTCCTAGTATTATATCTACTAGGATTTTCTTTTGGAGATATGGCTTAAGTATCTTCAAACAAAGGAAGAACTGCAATATGAATATCCAATATATTTGCTGAATCCTCTATCTACTGGGTTATGAGAGCAGAGAGAGGCACTACTTCCTCTTTCTGACTGGTTAAAGGGCCTAATCCCAGGGTGATATTCAAGGCTATGAGCCCAGTAGAACCCCTAATAGCTTCTAGAGTCTTAAGCTAAACTGCATTTATATCAGCAGTCCCTATTTCTTACATTAGTTGGCTTGTATGTCTTTATATTATATTTTTAATGTCTCATTCTAAAGTACTCAAATTTTGTAGAGAGTTTGCTGTAGAGAAATCAGCAGATACGAAGATATTGAAAGTTTGCAAATCCACTTAACCTCTAATTCTCAGAAACCGGGTGTGCAAAAGGCACAGTGAAAAGCACCTATCAACAATATGACACGTAATAATTCATAAAGGTTTCTTCATACATGCAACAAATGCAATGAAATATCACGTTTCAGCCTCATTTAATTAACATGTACTGCAAATTCATTTTCATGAGCTTTCTTTTCATCGCTGATTTAGCAATGTGCAAGTGTGTGGTGCCTCTGCATAATTACAGGTGTCTGTTTCATTTTTACTAGACAAGGTATAATTAATATGTAAATTTTTTTCTGTTTCTGTGGGAGAGATGCATGTTGGTATTTTAAAGAGCAATATGTGAGCTATGGGACAGTGACAGGATAAATATAAGGAGAGTTCATTTGTGTATGTGCTGAGGGAAGTAAATTACAAGCTTCTCTGTCCCTTACTACTAACAAAATTGTGCAAAGTTATGCATCAGAAGACAGTTTCAGAAATAGCAGAAGCTGAGGTGTAAATAGAAACAGGAGGTGAGAAGAAAGATACAAATGGTTGCCCTGTAGGCAGGCACAGTAGCAAAATCATACAAGAGAGAGGGGGAAAATCTGAGGAAAAATATCAAATGGGAAACAAAGGAAACAATAATGGAGCTGGTTCTGAACTTCACTTACATAGATGCACATCAGGAGTAAAAACAGTGCAACTATTTTTGGTATAAAAGAGAGTAAATGGGAGGTGAGTTTGGACAATTGTGTGAGAAATTTCTCATGTCCATGACTATGAGATACTGTCAACACCAATTTTGCCTTTTCTGAAATTTTTTCTACTCATTGATAACTTCAATGAAGTCCTTTTGAGAATCTACAAACAAATACATATTAGGACATAGAAAAATAATATTATAGCAAATATTACCCTTAAATTATTTCCCTACTATTATAGCTCAGTTAACTTCTATCCCAGACCTAATCAGACATTGTCAATATAATATGGAGATTACATTCCTATGTGATTCAACCACATTTTCCCAGGTGCTAAAACTAAGACTTCCTTCTCATCGATGAAGGAATCTGAGAGTTGAATTCTACTCCCTTTTACCTTCTCATTTTTCTCCATTCATGTTTTTGTACCTGTGAGATGTAATGATTAACAGTCTAGCCTACATGGTCTTGCTGGACAGTGTGAAACTCCAGTGGCTTCAGGGCTATATGTCCACCAAATTCAGCAACTTGAAGATTGTCATTAGCTTTAATGCTCTGTTAATGCAAGCAGACGTACCAAATGATATCATTCAGACTCCATTTTAAAATCAGTTGGATGTTTTTCCTGTTACTCCTACTGGAATGCTATTCCAGGAAACTGTTCCTAATTTTCAGACAGTTCATAGATATTTGCTTTTGTGATCACATTTTCCTTTAGCTCAAATAAAACTTTTTCTTCCTGCTGTTTACCCCTGGTGGGTTTGATATCATCTGTACTCTCAGATTTAGGTTCCTAGATCTTTAAATCTCTTTTTTGGATGAAAAATTTTCTATTCCCTAATCACCTTAGCCTGCACCTGTTCCAATATGATTTCATCATTCCTCAAGACAGGTGACCAAAACTACAAGGAGTCATCCATGGGAAGTTCTACCATAGTCCAGGGTACTTGGGCTACATAGCCATCAAGCCCTGACTCATGCAAGACTACCTTCTGTGTCATACCAAAAATGTTTTTATTTACCTTCCTGGTTTATATGGTCATATTCACTCCCTCAAATATGAACAGGATTTGAAACTATTTCATTAATACATGGATATTTCAACAATTTGTTGCAGATTGTACTGTATTTTCTAGATAATCTGTACATTATGCTCATCTTTTTAATAACTATGAGTTTTTTTTACAAAGCTACCAAATAAATACCCTTATTTTTCCTCAATATTCATTCCATTGTCTAATATACCAATTTTTCCTTTCCTTGTATTTTAAAGCTGGGAACAGGAACAAAAAGAATTACAGGTCTAACCTGAGATTCCCATTTGTAATACTGGCGTTGACCTCAGAAGAAGTAAGAAAAACCTCAGTGTGATACATTTCATACAATTTGTATTAACTTTACAAAGGCAAGTACTCTCTGGCATAGATACAAACCCAATTATATTTTGTCACAGTCATAATGTTTGTACTATTCTGATAGATTCAGACACTAATAGAAGACACTAACTAGCATGAAAGTATTAAAATTTGATCCATATTCCTGACTCAGAGATTTGGGGTTTGGGGGTATGGGCGATATTACAACAGAATATTTGACCATTATTTTCTGTGATATATTTTTTTTTTTCTTATTCTTGCTATCTTAATGATTTGAGCACAAAACTATAGAACCTTGTCTTAAGTATGCCAGTTCAACTAGTTTTTAAAAGTATACACTTCTGAGGGTCATGCAGCTGTTAGCTTTTAAGTCAAATCTGCTACATGATTGCTGGACACTTCATTCTTCTATAAGTGCCATTCTCCTGAGATAAGTGAAGGTTCATGTCTCCATTCCACAGGAAACTTCACTTAGTTGGACTCCTGTGCCCACATAAAGCCAAAGGTCCGATGAAAATCTTGGTTAAGGAAATTGCCCTGGAGCTAAGAGGGAGAAATTGAATTGCTCATATGAAAGAATTTGTTTATGAGAGCTTTTTCTCAAGCCACTTGGGCCTGTCAGGTTTCGATAGCAGAGATATCAAGGTTTTAGGGGGTTTAATGTCATATAAACCCTGTATATGACTGAAGCTTTCAAACCTTTTGCTCAGCCACAATCTTATTTCTACAGATATAAATGTTTTTTATAAGCAGAGAATATCTTCTAGTTGTGGGGCTTCATTACTGAGCGTACAGTTCAGAGGGGGTGTGGTGAAAATAACCAGCTGCTTCACAGTATTACTGTAGAAATTACCCAGAAAAAAAAATACTACTTTATTGCAAAGACTGGGAAAACTTATGAGTGTTTAAGCTTCACTATATAGCCAGAATCACTCTCAAATAACCTTTTAAGAGAAGACTCCTGGGACATAGTTGGACTAAGAACTCATAGCACCATGAATCTATTGGGAATACTTTCTGATTCATTAGGGAAGAGAAAGTGTTTTGAAACCTGTGGAAAACCACAAATCTACTCTAGCTCTTCACTAGATCACATTGCTCCTGAAGGAATAAAGGGATCAGTATTCAGGCTGACCACTTTGATAAGTCACAAATTGTTGGGGATTCTGGCAGTTCAGAAGTGCTCCTGAATACCTTGATGCAAAATGATATGCTTTTCTGATTATACTGATTACTAGAAAACACTTCTTTGATACCTTAGGTATCAACTCTTTACTGGGACTGTGCAGCTTCTAAGGGTTTACGTGCTGTTATTCTCTGATTACCTGAGATATGTCCCAGGGAGCTGGAAAATTATGAAGGCTCCCAGTGCCCTGTTTGCTTATTTGTCAAACCCTTTGGTAAAGAGCACTTAGTAATTATCAGTTACCCCCAAAAAAAGACTAATAAAATTGCTTAGTTGGGAATATAAAACCTACTGTCACGGCTATGATTGTAATCAAAAGCAGATGAGTAGATAGGAGTACAGGGTATCAACCAACCATATATGATACTTCCACCACACATTTTCCTAGCCTTCAAGTATTTGCAATACAAGAATTTCTTGACCCAAACCCTGTTTTTATGTTTTGAGTAATCCTCAATGGATTTCTTCTGTATGAATTTGTTCAGTCTCTCTCAAAAGACATGAAAAACTTTAGTATCCTTTAACAGGGAATTTTATAATTTAACAGCATGTTTTGTAAAGAACCTAGCAACTATTAACCCAGATCAGGCTGAACTAAATAAGTAAATGTCCTGGTTTCAGCTGAGAGAGAGTTAATTTTATTCAAGAAAGTCAGTATGGGGCTGTGTTTTGTGTTTGCGCTGGAATCAGCGGTGATAGTGGAGATGTTTTTGCTGTTGTTGGGTGATGTTTACACAGAGCCAAGTCCTTTGCTGCTTCTCGCACCGCACCGCTGGTGGGATGGCTGGGGGGTGCACAAGGAGTTGGGAGGGGACAGACAGGACACCTGACCCAAACTGACCGAAGGGATATTCCATACCATATGGCGTCATGCTCGGTTTATAAGGGGCTTGGGGGGAAGAAGAAGGGGAGGCAGCGGCGTTCGGAGTGAAGGCCTTTGTCTTCCCCAGTGACCATTACACGTGACAGAGCCCTGCTGTCCTGGGGATGGCTGAACCCCTGCCTGCCATGGGGAGCAGTGAATTAATTCCTTGTTTTGCTTTGCTTGTGCATGTGGCTTTTGCTTCACTGATTAAACTCTTGTATCTGAACCCACGAGTTTTCTCACTTTCGCTCTTCCGATTCTCTCCCCCTTTTCCAGTGAGGGGGACTGAGCGAGCGTTTATGTGGTGCCCAGCCAACGGCTGGAGTAAAACCACGACAGTAAATAAGATAAATAAAGGTATTTGTACACAAAGAAACAGTGTGATGTTTTACTACACATCACAGTGGAAAAGTAGAGGCATAGATGAGGAAGTGAAGGAAAAACACAGTTAATCTACTAGACGAAGATGGGAAATTCTTCCTCCATCCAACTGACAGTTTGTAACCTTTCCTGAAACAAATTGTTCATAAATATCTTTTTTATATACCTTACACCTCAGAGAGGTCATCCGCCTGAAGGAGAAAGTCTCCTCTTCAGAGTCCTTCCAGGTATCTACATGCATTTAACATTTTTCTCCAAAGCAAGTTTACTTCTTACTTATCTTAGAGACAGTCCACCCACTCTCCTTAATTAAAATGCGTACTGGCTTACTTCCTCACTCTCTTAGAAAGGTGAATGTCTCTTTGTTAAAACAGGTATCATCTCTTTACTTGACTGACCAGTTAACCTTAAGTTATAAAACTCTTCCCTTTTGTGTCATGATGTAGTGTAAGTGTTCCATTATTACTTTAACTCTGCCACTAATTTCTCATTCTCAAAGATAACCCCAGATATTTTATTGCTGTCCTTCATCTGACATCAGACACAACAAGTATTTATAATGATTATGTTTCTTCAAGCTTTCTGTAGCAAAATTAAAAATGCATTTTGGTGGAATTTTAACACCTAGATGTACAGATTGTTTAATTCTCAGTTATAACATGACACTGAAGGACTATAAATCCTGCCACTGGGATCAAAAATTTCCCAAGTACCATTAAGAAGGGGTCACAGTACACCTAGTTTCTACTTTCATGGCTAAGTCTCCAGCTGCCGTACAACAACTTGGAGCTTCTTAAGCTGGTGTATTATTAAGTCATACACACTGATAGTGAGAACATCAATGATTAATTTTATAGCTCATGCAACCAAAAATAAATTGATTTGAAAAGTAAAACAACATATGCAAGAGTGTAAAAGAACTACTTCCTGACATAATTAGAAAAATATTTCTCTGTTTTGCTGTAATTCCATTCCTCAAGAAGGGACTACATTTTCAAAAATATTTTCCGATTACAATTGCGGGTAGTTTCTCCACGGTCCTTTTTTTTTTTGCTGTTTATTTTTCTTTCTTTTACACATATTTAGTATCATCGTTGAGCAACAGGATTTGTAGACTTCTTTCCCAATGGATTCTTTTATAGGTAGGGAGCTGAGCTCCTTTCCAAATTTGTCTCCATATTTAGACTTTTCAATTTTGGATGCTATAGTCTTTTTCAGAATCTTTCATGAAATATGATACAATATTATTGTTGACAACCTATTAGGAAAAAAAATATCTAGCTAGTGGAACTGATGAAGACCATCTTTGAAGTCTAATATGAATCAGTATGGTTTTGATGCTTATTTCAGGTAAAATATATTTTGTGGACAACAGACTTCTGAATATTAAATTCTCTAATTTATAATATTCAAAAAGATGTTTGTCTCCACATCTGAAAATTCTTTTTTTTGTACAAAATTGAGGAAAATTGAATTTTTTTTATGTGCCTGCTTTCCTTCTCTATTCACTGTTATTAACCAAAATTGGAAGAAGAAAAAGAGAGAAGTGAAAACGTGAAATATGGAAATTGAATAACGAAAGGATTTTTTAATGAGAAGTACTCAAAAATCATTTTAGTTGAATCTGCCAACAGATTCTTTAAAAGATTCCGAAAACTTACATATATTTTTCTCATTATTAAACAATTATATTAATTGCCTTGCTGGATAGAACTATAAATAAAGCTATACACTGTTTAAATCAAGTTCTGAACACACATTGATCTTTATAGGACTATCATAACTGTTAGAATACAATGATATGATTTGCTTTCAGGTCGTGACAATACTGACATACAAGGTGTGCAGCCCTTGTATGCATGTAAGCTCATATGGCAAAATACATCTCCTCCTCCAAAGACTGATTCTGAGGAAATAGCTCCTCCACAATACTCCATGATTTTTTCCATCATCTTAAGGTTGTGCTTTCCTCTGACATCTGATACGTGTCACAGAAACCAATGAAGTTTAACTAGAACAAAATTAGAATAAATTAATAAAAAGCTTCCAGAACATGCATACTTGTTTTTAAATCCTATCACCTCATCTGTACTCAGACACAACCCATTGAAAACTAGCAGGAGTTCAAAAAGAAGGTTCCTCCATGTCATACTAGGCATTGGCCAAGAACTGAAATTTCTACAGAAATACAATAGTAGTTACTTTCTTAAGTAATAAAATCTTGAATAAGGATTTATCTTAACAATCATAGTACTGTCTGGTCTGAGTATACACAGAGATTTCTGGATCATTTTAACCTGATCAGTATCTGAAAATCCTCAAACTGGAGAAGTATAAACTAAAATATCAAAAAATGAAAAACATTTTAGCTGTATCAGGTAACATCAACAACTATACTCAGCAAGGCTCTTAGTAAAAATGATTATTTTAAGTGAGGATAAACGGAAGTAACTGTCACTTGAATAATGCATGGAATCTGGTTATTGTGCAGGATTGTCCTTTCATTGTCCAGGGTAATTTAAGCATGTGGTAAAAAATATACAAAAAGCAATTGAAATGACTGGCATCTAGAGCAATCTAATGTTTTTTAACTAAAAAAAAAAAAAAACAAAAAAGAAAAACAAACCAAACCAAAACCCAAGAAAACCCAAAAGAAAACAAAACCCAAAACCCAAAACCAAACCATAAAAAAAAAAAGCGCCCCAAACCCCCAACCACTTAAACATGAAAAATACCAGTTTTCATATAGTATATATGATACTTTGTTGAGGTATCAGGAAACATGGTAAAGACCAGAAACAATAATATAGAAATAAGGAAGCCCTTTTTAATCCAAATAACACGAGTAACTCATATCCTGTATAAAACAGATTACTATGTAGTTTAGAAAATTAAAATCAAAATGCATGAATAATTTTTTCCCCACACACTTATTTACACCCATGGCAAGATACAGTGGAAAACAGCTTTCATGCAATGTTCTAAATTTTCTTATTGAGACAAATCATTATACAACTAATAGATAAATTATTATATAATAATCCACAAACAATCAACTTTATTGATAAGTCCTTTGATATCTCTCCATTGTATCTAATCTTCTTTAGTTTGGCCTAAATAGTGTGTAGAATCTCTAAATAGCAAACTTAACGGTAAAAGAGACCCCAGGAGAGAAATTTTGTTCTTTATATAAGGTCACTGATTTCAAACACAGTCTGTCTGGGTTTACCTATCATTTTTAAAGTTATCTTCCTAACGTTTTTCAGAAGACAGTGACTCACTTTTTAAAAGCATTATTTAGCACACAAATGTTCCAATATTTATATATAAATATGTTCTATTAATATACTAAAATGTTCTAATATTTTATACTTAAATTTGTTCTATTCATATACTAGAATCATTCATTAAAACCACAAAAGCAAAATAAGAATTAATTTTTGTTGATGTAGAGAATACATTACAAGGAGTGTGTCCTGGCTCTGGCCAGGCCGGGGTTAATGCTCAGGCCCGGGCCAGGTGAGCCGGGCCGGGCCGGCCGCTATTCCGCAGCACGTGACGTCACGCCCCTATAAAGGAACTGGCCGGGAGGGGCCCGGGGCTGCTCCGGGACGGTCTCGCTGCGGGCTGCGCCTCTGGTCCGTCTGGTCTGTCGGGTCGTCGGTCGGTAAAGTACTGCGTTTGTTATCGCGGTTGTTTACATCCCGGGATAATTATTGCAGCCCTATTGTCATTTCCCCTCTCCCTTTGTCGGCCGATTAAACGGCCGTTATCTCAACTCGAAGCCATTTGCCCTTTTGTTGCCTCATTCTGCCCCGTGTTTTGCTGCCGGGGCGGTGAGCGAGCGGCTGCGTGGGGCTCGGCTGCCGGCTGGGGCCGAACCACGACAGAGTGTTAGAGAAACAAAAACATTCTGAGTAAATGAAGTTTGCTGTCAACTAGTCTGGCTATTATGTTTGGGTTTTTTGAGGTTGGTTGGTTGTGGTTTTTTTGTTTTGTTTTGCTTTGTTTTTGTTTTTGTTTTTTTCCTAAAGGGAGATTTACAATCCCATCTCTCTAAGATATACGCAGTTAGATGTGAGTTCCTCTGTCTCTCTGTGTATAAAAAACCAAGATTTTCAGCTACTACAAGCTTACATCTAATTCATTTGGTTGCTTAGCATTTTTTTAATTTAGGCCATTTCTTCAAATTAATAAATACAAATTTAGGATATTAATTGTGGGCATTTATTTCTGAAAACAATGAACATTTTCTTGAATAGAGAAGGTAGGCAGTTAGTGATCATGTTTGTCTGTATAGGAAAAGTAGTTCCCATCAGGGGAACTGAGTTTATAAGGACCAAACTGACAACACCAAGCTTTTTTTCTTCAGTGTGTTCAACTGCTGTCTAAGAACAAAATGCTAGCAGAGGCACAGCATGAGTGAGGATGTGTGTGCAACCATTTATACTATTTACAGAGCATTTGTCTCAGGTCTTACAATCTGAACTCTAAGCAGTCTGCAGATATAAACTCAAAGAACTATATCTAAGTCTATGCGGACTTGAAATCTGCCCACAGGCAAAAAAAGGTCTTGCCCATAGTGCCATGAAATACCCTGCAAGGAAATGTTTTCTACCCTTCTGTTGGAGCTGAGCTATCAGCCAAGAAAGCAAGCTAGCCAATTAAAGACTAAATCTGTCCAGAAGGTAATGGGTGGAACTATGACATTCTGCTCTTTGTCTCAGAGTTAGTTTTATTGCTTCTGGTTTTAAATCTAAAAATAGTCTAATGTAAAATGCAGGTAGGGGAAGAAGAGTTATATCCAAAACTGAGGTTCTGCTCCTTTTGCTCCTGAGTCAGATTTCCTGTCACTAGCACCTCATTTCATTCTGAAATTCTGATACGCGTGGTTATATAATCTCAAGGGGAAAGATGGCATTAGTTTTGGTCAAGGTGTATCTTTATTTCATCATACTCTCTTCAAATGTGTATTTAACCTTTTCTATGCCTATCTTCCAATCCCCAGAAAACAGTACTCATTTATGAAAAAAGTTTAGTAGTATGTTCCCCTTCTTGGCAGACATTAGCCAGACCAAATGCAAAGTGGATAAAGGCCTCTCGCATTTCTTATCAAATTACTTCATAGTTAATATAAGACTCCTGGACATGATGGTTATGACATTCCTTAGATGTGAAAAGGGAGCTGAACTGTTTTTTCTTTCCATGGTAAATTAAAAGCCTTAAAGCAGTCTTTTCCTTGTACTTCACCCATTTCCAGAGAAGAGTCACTTGATCAGCTACTGAAAAAATTGGGAAGAATCATGCATCAAAACAGTCAGAGGAAGTGATTCAGTTGAGAAGTAATGAAGGTTTCTCAATGGCTAGATAATTTTTTTGCATCTTTACAACTGAAGAAGCAATGTTGTAAGGAAATGTAAGCTAGTCTATGTAAGACAGCACCAAGACCAAAAATAAACCAACCAAAAAACAACAAACCAACAAAAAAACCAACCTCAAACTAGCTCTTAAATCAAATAGACTGTATTATTCTCTGTCAGTGCTCAGAGACACCAAATTGCTTCTTTGGTGGCCAGGTACTTAAAGTTCTGGAGCAACAGTAAAATTTCAGTGCAAATAGTATCCTAATGGGTAGGACTGTAATACACTCTGAATTTCTGTCAGATTTGTGACTTCAATTTTGTGTTCAGTCCAAGAGATAACTTCACCTTCTTAAGTGACTGCATTCATTTTTCACTAAATATATGGCTATATGTCAGAAAAAAAATAATACAGAAAAACAAAGAGACAGAGACTTCTTAGCTGAAACAAGCATGTTCATGAACTTCCTTTTTCTATTATCTGAACTTCTGTGGGTTTACCTGTAGGAAGAAACAAGGAAATCCACTGTTTTCTGTGTACATCCCACTTAAATCTATAATTAAAGCTCATTCTTTAAGTATGTTACAGTTTTAAGATGAGTTTACAACAGAACTTTAAAATGTTGTTATCAATCATTTGGTGAAAAACAGTTGGAGTCACTTTGTTATTTTAGTAATTTATACATGGAATCACATATTTTAAGCCTTTTTAAAATATACAATCTCATATTTCTGAAAAAGAACTCTTTTGTTGGTAACTATATTTGGTGCTACAAACTGGATTCCTAAAAGTAAAAATCTAGTGTGAATTCTTTTTAGCAAGCACAGCTGCCTAGATGTGCCTGGACAGACACGGCCTGTTCCAGCTGTCTCTAATGGACCCACCACAGGGCACAGCTGAGCTCCTCAGACAAGATGGTGGTGCCTCAGGGAAAATGTGTTTAAGAAAGGGCAAAATGCTGTATGGCAGTGAGGAAAAACTGTGAGAGAAGCAGTCCTGTGAACACCAAGGTGAGAGAAGAAAGAGGGAGAGGGTATGCTTCTAGTACTGGAAAAGAGATTCTCTTAGACCCGTGGGGAACCCCATGCCAAAGTGTCTCTGTCTTGACCCATGAGCTTGCTCATCCTAGTTTCTCCCCCTGTGCTGCTGAGGAGAATGTGGACTGTGTGAGCAGCTGGGTGAGAGTATGGCTGTTGGCAAAGGCTAACTCACCACAATTCTTCGTGTTTGTTTTTGACACATTGATATAAAAAATAACAAATGCCATCCCTTATTTTTCTTTTACACTTTACTATTAAGTTTTAATTCATATAGGCACATTTTGGTATTACCTTTTATATTATTTATGTTCATTTTCAAGTTATCCTTCTCCAAAGTTAATTCTAAATTTTATGTACATACAGATCCTTACAGTGTTAGATAAATCTAAATTGGAAGCATTTAAACACATTTAGAACAGTTCTTGAAGGATCTGATAACCCTTATATGTATAGGAAACTTACAACACAGCACAAATTCTGAAACAAAACAGCTTTCCAAGCTCCTTTTTGTGTAACTGTATTTAAAGATATATTCATCTGAACTTAGACTAGAATTACTTTATTGCTTTATTGCTTTCAAGTTGGTAATAATTGCACAAATTATCCCTGAGCTGAAAGCTCACAATACAAACAACAGTATAATTCATACTTTCCTGAAGAAAAACACCTTTAAAGTACATTTGTAACATCATAATATATTGAAAGATTTATGTTATATCCTTTTTGTTTGTTTGTTTGTTTTGTACTACAGAAGACAATATCACCATGTGATCAATTTGAATACAGGAATCTGAAAAGTCATAAAACTAGAACCACCAGAGTAGTGAGGTTCTGAATCAGCTTTCCACTATAAATAAAATTTGAAATTCTATATATAAGTAATAATTAACATGTTACCTGGATGGTACATGAAAAGATTTATATAAAAGAAGTCTGTTCAAGATAACAAAACTTGGACTTGATAGCTTAAAGGTTTCTTTCAACTCCTTTCCTTTTGTGGCTTGGTGGTTTTTTTTTGTTTTGTTTTAATCGAGAAATTCTTAATGTACACTGGCACGCATCCAGTCCTGGTGAATATGACACCCAAGAGAAGGGTTTCGCAATCTCTCCTTACTTCATTTTAAAAACAGATTATTCCATCCTTAACAAAGGTTGCTCTCCATTCAATCTCAGATCAGTATGCAAATTGTATTACACTTTTTTTTTCTTTAAACCACAAAGCCTTAATTTAGCTAAACTTCAAGAAAATAGATTTATTCTCTTGGAAGGAAGATGGATAATTAAATCTTCCATGAAAATGATTAAGTCTTATTGAAAAAAATCTAGTGAGAAACATTTAATTGTAATTGACTGAAAGACTGCTGCATTAAGCGAATATAGATCAAAACATTTGGCATGCACAACTGAGATGGGCTAAACCAGAAAAATCTAGTACTTGGGTAAGAGGCAGACACCCACACAGAATGTCACCTCTACTCTGTTGTGTGTCTTCAAGCACATGACAACAAATATCACTAGCAATGACACTACAAAATCACCATACCCCTATAATTCCAATTTTCGAGGTGTGACTTCTATTACCACTTCCCTTAAAATAGGTCTAAAAAACAAGAGAAGAAAAAAACCATGAAAATTATTATTTTCATTATTTCTCTTATAACTCCTATTAAAATGCCCTTCTGTTTCTATGGCATACTAATAATATACTGAGTCTCCTACACTCATTTTTATCCCCTTCTTTGCCTTTGCTGTTGGGCAGTGTCAGAGTACTCCTGCTCTGGGAATTAGCTTACAAAAGCTGTTTTATTGCTCTTCACTGAGCACCTTCCCACAGGGACCTTTAGTGTCACCTCGGTAATGCAACTAGCTGCCTCCTGTTCAGTGCCTGGAATCCAACATTTATTTTTACCTTTGATTGGATTTCATTTTCTCATGATGTCAGAAAACATTTGCAAAAGCTTGGCTTGAATTCTAATTTTTGTAATGTTGCATATTCTGACTGTCATCAATGAAAGTTTTGGTGATGGGGAAGAAGCAAAGAGAGGGAATCTCAAAAAGAAAAAAAGCCAAACCTGATGTGTTGTCAAAACCCCACTATGTTTACTTTTAAATTCAATATGTATTTAGTTAAAGTAATAGTGTGCAGACTGCTTCTAAATAAAGCAACAAGTTACAATGCCCAAGGCAAAAAGCATATCAGTTCCCTCATTATTACACATTGAGAGGGAAGCAGAGTTAAGTAAGGGAAGCTTAGGAGGATCCTTTTTAATTTAATTCTGAGTACAATCTGTATCAATTTTAAACCACTGAATTTAAACAATCGACATGGGAACCTAGCATTAGACTGAAACTGGGTATTTATTCTACAATACAGATAGTCATGCATATTCTTGGTCAAGTTTTTGGATCAGTTGCAATTAGTCTCTTGACCATGCCAGAAGGCAGATATTGGATTTGGTTTTGATTTCGATACTGATATTTACACAAATCTACATTTGAATTAAAGATGAAAAAATGCTCCTATTTATCATGCAAATAAATTAATTTGTGACTCACTAATGTAAGATGCTTCACTGTAGAAAGAAGCTAGATCAATCTTGGCAAGACCAAGTCAGAAGAGGTAAAGATTTGTGACCTTACAGTGGTGTTGATTCGGGTTTTTCCTGCCCCTTTGGATTGTTAATTTGCTAGGTTTAGATTACTTTAGATTACTCTGATTAAAAATTTTTATTATTTTTTTATTATTATTGGGCCAACATTGCATTGCAGGGGGTAACCTATGACCATACACATATTATTCACTCCCAGTGGTCCATAAAAGTTAGTAACGGTTAAAGAAATACTTCACAGGAACATTGGCATCATCTTGACATTTCTGATATTTGGAATATGTGAAGCAGCACTGCACTTTTGTGTCTGAATAAGGATCAGACTTCTCTCCCTTCCTCAGTTTGAGGGCATCTTAATATGCCCTCATATCATGATAACTTCAGTTATCATAGTAACTTCAGTTAGACTCTGTCAACTGCACAGCCACTTTCCCTATTGGAATGTTCTTTGTTTCAGAGAGGCAAATTGTTTTCATAGCTTTTTTGGACCTCTCCATTCTACTCTGTATACTAAAATTCAGGGCTTTCCTTACCTTTTCCACAACTTTTACCCACTTTATTTCTAGTTATGCAATACAGAGCATCATGCAATGTCCCAGTTTTCTCTCTACTTGCTACAGCTGAAATGAGAATTAAGGGGCAGGAGCATTATATTCATTATTCCACACGTCCAAGTCAAGGCATCTCTTTGTATTCAGAAAATACTCCCAGAGTAAGCTCTTACTTCTTGTACACCCGAGGGTAGAATTCATCTCAGTTAAATTTAAACACTTAATGTATGGAGACTGTGTGTGATCCTGATATGTAGCCTTCTCTTACAGTTAATGAAGAGGAACAGGCACTTATAGGTTGCAGTTCGTCTCATTCAAAAGTAGTTGACTAAGATAAAACAGATAAACCATGCCTTAGAGTAACTTATTTCTCTGTTTATTTTTTACTATAAAAGAAGTTATATTACTATCTCAGATGAGAACTTCTACATCTAAATAATTCCAGGTTTAGGGCAGATGAAACTCACCTTCATTTTTTTGATCACAGTTTTCTTCATGGAAGCCAAAACGAAATTTGTCATAATTTGTCAAATGTATAAATATTGAATCTTTTTGTTTCAGTGAGACATAGTTCACATACAATTCCATAATGAAATGGTACTTCCATAGTAATGGGGTGTCGTGGTTTTACTCCAGCCGTTGGCTGGGCACCACATAAACGCTCGCTCAGTCCCCCTCATTGGAAAAGGGGGAGAGAATCGGAAGAGCGAAAGTGAGAAAACTCGTGGGTTCAGATACAAGAGTTTAATAAGTGAAGCCAAAGCCGCGTGCACAAGCAAAGCAAAACAAGGAATTAATTCACCGCTCCCCACGGCAGGCAGGTGTTCGGCCATCCCCAGGACAGCAGGGCTCCATCACGCGTAATGGTTTCTTGGGAAGACAAACGCCATCACTCCGAACGCCGCTGCCCCCCCCCTTCTTCTTCCTCCCAAGCCCCTTATAAACCGAGCATGACGTCATATGGTATGGAATGTCCCTTTGGTCAGTTTGGGTCAGGTGTTCTGTCTGTCCCCTCCCAACTCCTTGTGCACCCCCAGCCATCCCGCCAGTGGGACGGTGCGAGAAGCCGAAAAGTCCTTGGCTCTGTGTAAACATCGCCCAACAACAGCAAAAACATCTCCACTATCACCGCTGCTTCCAGCGCAAATCCAAAACACAGCCCCATACTGACTTTCTTGAAGAAAATTAACTCTCTCTCAGCTGAAACCAGGACATGGGGTTTTGTTAAGCACATAGTTATTGATTATTTTGTGTTTGATAAAAAACAAACCCAATATATTTACCTTTTTTTGTTGTTATTTTTCCGGTGTTGTTAATGTGGACACTACAACAACATAGTTGTATAAATCTATTTTAACATTTTTCATTCAATTTGTGGTAACAACAGTTGAACAGTCTACAGGAACGTCTATTATCCTGTTTTAGTACAGACAAAAATGTCTGTCTTTCATATTTAGCCTGAAAAGTGTTGCTGTGGAGTTATAGAACGATACAAAAAAGGAATAATTTAGGGAGGGTTTTTTTTTTCTTGTGTGGTAAAGAACATGTCACTTCAGCTCCTGATATGCAAAGGTGTAAAAGGTCAGTTCTTCCCTTATACATGCAAGTTCCTCATAAAGCTAACATTTTTGTCTGAATTCCATTAGCTATTTTTTCTATCAAGGGTCTGCAAGTGTTTTGATGTGTTCAACAAAAGATCTATTTAGCAGGCACAGTGGCTGCAAACATTAGGAGGGATTGAGAACAAAATTACTGAAGATGTGCTTCAGTGCATCCTTTACTCCAATATATTCGATGTTTAGCTGTGTACATGCTGCTTTTTTAATGCACAGAATTCTTAATTAACACCTAATGAATCTTTCATGTTACATGGAAACCTCACATATGCTTGTTGTACAATTTTATTTGCATAATAATGCATGAATTCATTTTACATTGACCTCAGCAATAACCAAAATGTGATTGCTCATTTCCATTAAGTCAAACCACCTTGGTACTAAAGAAGTATAATGCTACAGGCTGATTTTATATGATTTATTAATGAGCTATTTATATACCAGGGGTGTTCTTAGGAGCAGTTTTCTCAGCTTATGAAGCTGGGTCAGCCTGATATTTATGTACTGTTTGTGATTTACTCAGCAAACAACCTAACTTTCCTGAGCAGCATTATCAAATTAGGTATTTATGCAAAATTTCAAGACATCTAAACTCATCATTTCCCCCCTGACTGCTTTCCAGAACACATCAAATAAATTTAGTATACATGAGGAGCACAGATTATCTAAGTACTCCATAAAGATCAATACCTGAAATGTGCCTATTTAGAGACATCTCTTCCTCTCGGGCTCATATAAAAGTGCTTATTACAGTGGAATTCTTCCTAATTAAATCCTGAGAAGAATCAAAACCTTAATGTGCACATTAAAAAAGGAATGCACAAGTAATTAATAATCTGCAATCTGTTTAAACTCTCGCTATTAACTTCATTGTAAAAACATGGGATATACTCATGTGAAGTGTACACACATAAAAAGTAATAACTCATACAGGTTGCAGTGAAAAAGAAGGGTTCAAGGCTTTGATGATGATGCAAAAATGACAAATTATTATTTTTTTTAAAATATAATCCAGTCAAGTTTAAAACAACTTTTATAAATGTGGGTAGTGTGTATTAGAACTCAGTTCTATGTTGTCCCAAGTTTCTCTTCGACAACTTTTGAAACACTAGATACAAGAGATAAGACTTCATACATTTAATGCCTAAAAGGACTGGGTAATTACAAATTAGCTTGACTTTTCTAATAATAGACAACTTTCCTGCAATAGATGTAACAGGGTTTTGTTTGACATACAGAATATCTACTGGACATGGAGCTTATGCCATGTTTTCTCACAATCTGCTATAATGGCTAATTCTCCAGTTTAAAAATCTACAACTATTGTAGTTCATTTTCTTTTATTCAATTTTCTTCTGCTTCAGCTGCCAGGACTGGTTCTTGTTACGCTTTCTCTGCAACATTAAAATCCTTCTTGTGTCAGATATCAACTTCCCCAAGTAACATGCTTAGGTCAAATTTTCATATGTTTTTAAAATAGCATATGTATTCATGTCACATTTTTGTTGTTTCCATCACCAGCATTTTAAAAAACTATCTAGATTATTTCAAAAGTTGAATGAGGAAGTTAGAGATCACTGTGTAAACAATAGTGATAAAAATATCATACAGAACAATAAGGGAAGTAATTTGTCTCTGAAGAAACTGAATTTGAGATTTTAAGTTTTTTGAAGAATGGATGAGACTCCTTCAAAATGTTTTTATAAAAGAAATTGTTGCTTTTATACTCCTTAGCAAAAGAAGTAAGGAATTTTATTTTCAAATTATTTCATTTGTAAATATTTTCACAGTGTTTAGTAGGTGGTGTGTTTCTATATGATTCTTGGGCTCTATATTATCAGTCTGACTGGATTACGTTTCCAAGAAGCACTATCAATCTTTACAGAGCTTAAGAGGAGATCATTCTAAGCGCTTATGTAGAAAATGTGTGCAAACAAAATTTTGGAAGGCAATGGGGCTTGATTCAGGTGATCACATATAGGTGTTTAAAGTTATTTAAGACTATGACTTTCCTCTGCTACTCCAGATGGATAATAGTATTCTGTTCCAGTGCCTCACCACCCTCACAGGAAAGAATTTCTTCCTAACGTCCAATCTAAATCCCCTCTCTTTTAGTTTATACTTACTCCTCCTTGTTTTGTCACTATACTCCCTAAGGAAACAGTCCCTTCGCCAGCTTTCCTGTAGGTCCACTTTAGGTATTGGAAGGCCGTGACTAGGTCTCCCCAGAGCCTTCTCTTCTCCAGGCAGAACAAGACCAACTCCCTCAGCCTGTCCTCATAGGAGAGGTGCTCCAGCCCTCTGATCAACTTTGTGGTCCATCCTCTGGACTTGCTCCAGCAGTTCCACGTCTTTCCTGTACTGAGGACTCCAGAGCTGGGGTCTCACAGCAGTACTCAGCTGGGGTCTCACAAGAGCAGACTAGACAGGCAGAATCCCCTCCCTCGACCTGCTGACCACACTATTTCTGATGTAGCCCAGGACACGGTTGGCTTTCTGGGCTGCCAGCGCACACTGCTGGCTCATGCTGAGTTTTTCATCAACCAGCACACCCAAGTCCTTCTCCTCAGGCCTGCTCTCAATCCATTCTCCGCTCAGCCTGTAGTTGTGCTTGGGATTGCCCCGACCCACGTGTAGGACCTTGCACTTGGCCTTGTTGAACTTCATGTAGTTCACACCTCCTCTCAAATTTTGACATTAATCACTGGGAAAACTACTGTGAATTACTGCACTATAAAAGTAAGTCTAGTAAAAGTAAGACTAGTAACAATAAAAAAATACATCAGAAACTCACCTTTGTACATTGTCATTTGGTCTTTAGTGTTTATGATAATAGTTTTTAATTATGATTCAAGATATTATACATCAAAAGTCAAGCACTTTTAGTAAGAAGGTTTGCTTGTTGTGTTGGTTATTAACTCTGATGATTTGAAGGATGACATTTTACAGTTCTGTCAGATTTTAAAAGGCATGGGTCAATATTGCCTTAATGAAGAATTAGGTTAGTTTCTTTGTTTTTAATATAATGAAATGACTCATTATGTAGAGAATTTCAGAAAACAATGATTCTTCTGAGGAAAAACGCATAAGAATTCAATCTATAGACTCAGCACAATGAAAAAACCTCATTTTCCCATTCCCTGTTATGAATGTGCATAAGGGATGGCAAATTGTAGGAACAAAGGTCTGGACTATTGTAAGTGTTTGGGACAAAAGGCTTCATGCTAATCCATCAAAGTCTCCTGTCTCATCAAGTGTTTATCTTGATAGTGTTCTAATGCAAATGTTGTGAATGTTGCTACAGTTCATTGTACATACTAAGAATGAAGAAGTTATTATATTTTTATGATTTGTTTATATGCACAACTATATTTGTATGTATGCATATGTATATATATATATGGAAGGGAAGATAAAGTAAGCAGAAGCTTATACCATTTCCTATGTTCTCTGTCTATGTAAACTCAGAGTAAAAATCCAAATCATTATTTCCATGAGTGTTGGATCAGGGTTCTAGCTCATCTTCTATGGCTAGCGGGAAAACATATACTGCTAGGGAATAGAATAGAATAGAATAGAATCATTAAGGTTGGAAGTGACCTCAAGGATCATCTAGTCCGACCATCCCCCCACCACCTATTACCCACTAAACCACGTCCCTAAGTACCACATCTAACCTTTCCTTAAACACCCTCAGGGATGGTGACTCCACCACCTCCCTGGGCAACCCGTTCCAATGCCCGACCACCCTTTCCGAGAAGAATTTTCTCCTCATCTCCAACCTGAACCTTCCCTGGCGCAACTTGCAGCCATTTCCCCTTGTCCTGTCACTAGTTATCTGCGAGAAGAGGCAATGTTGCAATTTAGAAAAAGCATCATAGAAGTCAAATTCAGGTTAGAATTTCATTGAGGCCAAAAGTGAATATTGGTTTAGAAACTGAAATAAAATGTTAAGTTTTTGCTTTTTCAGTTTTTTATAAAAATATAAAATTAAATATTTATAAATATGTAATGTATATATATAAATGTAATAAATATTTTCACTTAAGGTCTGTAGTGATTTCACCTTGGCTAAATGCCAGGTGTCCACTAAGCTGCTCTATCACTCCCCTCCTCAGCAGGGCAGAGAGGGGAGAGGGGAAAAAAAAAAAAATGGAAAAGACAACTCCAAAATCGTGGGTTTAGATAAAGGCAGTTTTAATATAGTGAAA
>VWZZ01002383.1:72638-100429 GCA_013399095.1 Psophia crepitans | reverse complement strand
CTCTCTGGGCAGCCTGTGCCAGTGCTCTATCACCCTTAAAGAAGCTTTTTCTCATATGGAAATGGAACTTTTTGTGTTCCAGTTTGTGCCCATTGCCCCTTGTCCTGTCACTGGGCACCACTGAAAATATTCTGTCCCTTTCCTCTTGACATCCACCCTTTAGGTATTTATAAGCACTGATGAAATCCCCTGTCCGTCTTCTCTTCTCCAGGCTAAACAGGACCAGCTCTCTGAGTCTGTCCTCATACGAGAGATGGTCTTGTCTCCTAATCACCTTGGTAGCCCTCTACTGGACTGTCTCCGGTAGTTCCCTGTCTTTCTTCAACTGGGGAGCCCAGAATTGAACACAGTATTCCAGATGTGGCCACACCAGGGCAGAGTAGAGGGGGAGGATAACCTCCCTCAACCTGCTGGCCATGCTCTTCTCTATATGCCCAGCCCATAGGTGGGAGTTTGTCATCACTGCACAGTCGCAGTATGCACTCAGGAATGTTCCAGAAATGGGTTGGTGGGTTATGGGGGTCTCAGAGGGTCTCACTGTCGCCTCCCACTTTGGGGCTGAGTGAGTTATGGCCCCTCACAAACACGTATGCACAGGAGACAGATGGACTTTATCAGGGCATTTCAGGGAGAGGAGAAGGGGCTCACAAGATGGTATCCTGCCTCCTGCAGGCTCTGTCATTGGTCAAGACAGATGTTTGCCACATTCTCTCATTATCAGTCCATCCCTGCTTGCATCAAGACAAATGTTTGGGACATTCATTTGCTATCGAAGCTTCACACCACCTCACTGTCCACTTATTCAACCCACACTTCCTAAACTTACTAATGAGGATGCTATGACAGATAGCGTCAAAAGTCTTGCTGAAGTCAAGGTAAGACAACATCACTGTTCACCCTTCATTCACCCATCTGGTCAAGCCATCATAGAGGGTTATCAGGCTGGTCAAGTATGATTTCCCTTTAGTGAATCCATGTTGACTATTACCAATAATGTTCTTCTCCTCTAGATGTTTATTAATAACCCCCAGAATCAGCTGTTCCATCACCTTTCCCAGCATGGAGGTGAGGCTGACTTGCCTGTAGTTTCCCAGGTCCTCCTTCTCGCCCCTTTTGAAGATTGCAGTGACATTGGCCTTCCTCCAGTCCTCAGGCTCTTCTCCTGTTCTCCATGATCTTTCAAAGATGATTGAGGGTGGCCTAGTAATCACATGTGCCAGCTTCCTGAGCACTCATGGGTGCATCCCGTCAGGACCCATGGATTTGTGGTTGTCAGGTTTCTCTAGATTTTCTCTAATCTGACGCTTCTTGATTAGGGAAAGGTCTTCTTTCTGCAAGGCTTTTTCTTCTACCTCCAGGGTTTGGGTTTCCTGAGGGCCAGCCTTAGCAGTAAACACTGAAGCAAAAAAGCATTCAGTAACTCTCCTTTCTTTGTATCCTCCCTCACCAAGGCTCGTATCTCATTCAGCAGTGGGCCCACATTATCCTTAGTTTTCCAGCTTGCTGCTGTACTTGAAGAAGTCCTTCTTGTTGTCCCTGACATCCTCTGCCAGTTTCATTTCCAGCTGGGCTTTAGCCTCCCTTGTGGGGTCCCTACATACTCTGGCAATGTTCCTATATTCCACCCACATGGCCATTCCCTTTTTCCACCTGCTGTAAACTTCCTGCTTCCCTTTGAGTCTTTGCTCATCCACACCAGTCTTCTTCCTCCTTTCCCTGATTTCCTGTTCTTTGGAATACACTAGTCTTGAGCATGGAGGAAGTGGTATTTCAATAATTACCAGCTCTCTTGGGCTCCCTTGCCTTCTAGAGTCTTAACCCATGGGATTCTCCAAAACAAGTCTTTGAAAAGGCTGAAGTAAGCCTTCCTGAAGTCCAGGGTTGTAGTCCTACTTACTGCCCTATGCCTTCCACGTAGGATCCTCAACTCTACCATCTCATGGTTGCTGCAGCCAAGATTGCCCCCAGTCTTCACATCATCAACGAGTCATTCTTTGTTTGTTAGCACAACGTTCAGCAGCACCCCTCTCCTTGTGGATTCACACTTCTTTTCATAGAGTCATACAATCATTAAGGTTGGAAGAGACCTCAAGGATTTTTGATGCAGTCCAGGATACGGTTGGCTTTCTGGGATACAAGCACACATTTGCTGGGTCTTGCTGAGCTTTTCATCAATCATCATCCCCAAGTCCTTCTCCTCAGGGCTGCTCTCAATCCATTCTCCACCCAGCCTGTAGTTGTGCTTGGCATTGCCCCAAATCACATGCAGGACCTTGCACTTGGCTTTGTTGAAATTCATGCGGTTTGCACAGGCCCACCTACCAAGCCTGTCAAGGTCCCTCTGGATGGCATCCCTTCCCTCCAGTGTGCTGACCACACCACACAGCTTGGTGTCGTCTGCAAACTTGCTGAGGGTGTCCATGTCCACCCCATGAGGGTGTCCATGACACCGTCCATGTCATTGACAATGATGTTAAACAATGCCTGTCCCAATACTGATCCCTGATGAACACTACTTTTCACTGGTATCCACTTGGACACTGAGCCGTCGACTGCAACTCCTTGGGTGTGACCATCCACCCAATTCCTTATCCACTGAGTTGTCCTTCCATCAAATCCATGACTCTCCAATGTAGAGAAAAGGATGTCTCTCTATTATTTTGTAAGTTCTTTTCCCTTCAGTATATGTGTAAATTCTAACAAACTTTTAGTTTGTTTACATTGACCTATCATTGGCCACACAAGATTTACATAAAACAAAATTGCTGGAAAGACTGTGTAATAGAACAGAGATATATATGTAGAGCTGGGTTCTTTAGTTCAAATTGGCTAAATAAGTGATCATTTTTTGTTTCTTGGATCATGACACTTATTTTTATATAATTTTATATAACAGTTGTTATACATTCCTAACTGCCAGAATGCATGCTCTCACACACTTGAATGTCAAAGATGGCCAAAGTTCAGATTAGGGAACACCAACAGATAAATAGGAAGTATATGTATTTTCTTATTATGCCTTTATAAACTGCAAGATTTTACAGCCCTATACTTCACAGCACAATATTAAAAAACTGCAATGACTGTACATATCGTTACAGAGTTTTCACACTTTGAATTCAAGCCCTTCAAAATATATATTTCTGCATGTCTTTAAAATACTTCAAACTAAAATTTCATATATAACTTTTTTTCAGAGAAATTGAAAGTAAAGTGCACAGAATAACAATGAAGTGCAGTAAGAAACATAGATTATGAAATACTTAAAGTAATTTTAAAGATTGGAATTCGGTAAAGCTTTGTAGTTTTGCTTTTGTACTCTGGAAATATGTCAAAGTGAAAAATTACATTGCTATCTTATGTTTCCATTGCCTGGGTTATGCTCTTTTTGTCTATGACAGCAAGACAAAACAGATTAAAAAAAATAGATTTTTGTGGAATTTCCGTTTGGGTTATTTTTTGGGTTTAGGTTTTTATTTTTTTGGTGTGTAAGAGATATATTTTTATCTTCCCAGTATGTATTCTATTTTTTATGAATACAGCTGAGATACATGTCTAAAGCAATCACACCTTTTTGAGTATAGACATTAAAAGTGGCTTGAATTTTTCAGACTGCTGAACTGATACCAGGCTTGCGTAAATGTCTCATTCTACAGGCCTGCAAGTGGGAAGTTAAATTCAGCAATACATCTGAGAGAAAGCTTAATGAATAAAGCCATCAGCAGTCTACAGTTTCACAAGTGGAATGTTCTGTTGATTGATTTATCTTATTTCCTTGTTTTATGCACTCTGTTTTCAATCAGCCACTACTGAGGGTGAACAATTTTATCATGAAGACAGAACTGTAGAACATGCAACATTTCAAGTCTAGATTGTTGCTCAACCTGTTCGAAAAAAAGAGGCACAAAACTTTAACAATGTGAACTAAAATGATAACAGTATTTTAATAAACAAAATATTTCAAAAGACAAAGGAAAAATCTATATACTCATGGTGTATAAGCACTACTATTATATCATTTGAGGAAAGAGGACCTTGATTATTTTAAAAGTTAGATGTATTTTTATCTTGGTTCACTTGTGAACTTTGTGAATTCACACTATGCTTTCAATGTCATGAACAGACTCCAAAGTCTACTTTTAAGATATTAGTATTTACTAGGCTATAAGAAGATGGTTATTACTACTACTACAACTACCACTACTGCTACTATGACCACCAGTTTTAACAGTGTTAATACCAACACTATTAGGCTACTAGCATAGCTCAGTAAATGTGATTTCAGCTCTTAGCAGAGGAAGCCCTGTTGGCAGCTTGAGAGAAGAAAGGGGAATATGGTTAAATTAGTATGAAAATAAGCCCATGGGGGCTCCAGATGGAAGAAAGGAAGAAGAAATCCTGACCATGGGCAGGACAATCCTCCCCTGAGGTGAAACCTAAGGCTCCCAAGGGTTCTCCCTCCCTTCCCCACCCTCCTGGGATGGAGCTTGCTAGGGACAGCTCAAGCCTCAGGGACCACTAGGGAAAGGGATGGTTGCCAGCAAGGGTGTGTGGATACTTTTGTATAAAAATGTGAAATGTAGAATTCTTGAGGCTTTTCTGTTTTAATTGGATAATTTGGACTATTCAACTAATAAAATATTTGTTGGACTAGCCGTAATTTCTAATCTCCATGTGTATGGCACATTCACTTTTGCACATTACAAGCTTAAGTATAACGGTGATGCTCCCAGAGCTGAAGGTAAAGCAAGGGAAGCAAAAGTCACTCAGACACCTGCAACATGCTCAGGCCATAGCACCTGCAATGCCAATGCAGAGTCTATGGCCTTCTACTAGCAATAACAAAAATCAGAATTACTAAACTAAACTAAAAAGAGAAGATAGTCCTAGTTCCAGAGTTTATTGTTGAAAATATGAAATGACAGATGGATATAAACAGACAGATGGGAGACTAGCAGGTAAATAGTCAAATAGTCAAACTGTCCTGTTCAGAAGGGTAGTAAGTGGTCCCAGTGCACCATCTGCCTAACTGATGTCTGCTCAGTTTTTGTTTTGTTTTGGTTTGTCTTGTTCTCTGTGTGGAGGAGAGATAAGGGTCACAACCAAGATATGTTTTGAAATGAGACATGACAAAGAACTTAGAGTGAATCCTTGTTTAGCACCGGGTGCTGCAGAAGGGAATGCACCAACTACTTTCTTGAAAATTTAACAGGTGGATGATGGAAGCTAGCATCATTAAAGGACTGGAGGCAAGAGCTGACATCTTAAAGGTCAATGTATTTAGAAAGTGTGGGGTTGTGAGGGGAAGATAAATGTTGAAGGACCTTGAGAGAGAAGAGAAAAAAATTGTTGGATTTGACAGAAAGTGGTGAGTCAGGAATGAAAAGAAGGTGACATTAGCAAGACAGGTGCTAAGTTTACAACAGAAGTCTGATTAAGTAACAACAGGTTCAACCTGCATTTGTTAAGGGGTGGGAAAAAGGATTTAACAAAGTCTGATGCTAAATATGCCCATATAGATTAGTTTTATAAAAACACACATACTGTAGAGCCTGCTGCTTCCCATTTTCATAGAGAAACAAATATCAGAATTTGTTATATAAATCTAGATAACCTGGATAGGAAATTCAACACAAAGATTCAAACAGAATAATTAGGTAGGAGTCCTGATGACAGTACTTACACCTCTCTACAGTGAGGAGAAAGAGAGGGAAGCCTGCTTGAGAGAAAGAACAACATCTCTTGATTAGTTATGTCAGAACTGAGGTGATGGCAAAACACCTACTCGGAGACATCAGAAAAGCAGGACAGATTTCCGTTCAGAAGATTTATTTTTTCAGAAAGGAATTCTGAAATAGAGATATAACACAAATATAAGTATGTGTGTTTGATGTTGATGTTAGTTGTGATAAGCTATGAAGAAGGGAAACAGTGAAATGGATAGCAGTTTGGGAGAGTTGTTTTGTTTGGGTTTTTTTGAGAAAGAGAGATAATGGAAGAAGCAATAAAAAAAGACAATCAAGAGAAAGGAGTGCTTAAATGAGGGGTTTGCTAGATTTTTAATTTCTTATGTGTCTATTAGAACAGTTGCCTGAAAAGATGAGACACCTGAGTTCAGTTCCTGAGAGAATCTGAATTACTTCTAGCTCCCAGACTGTGGAAGAGAGCTCTCACCCTGTCAGTATTGATGCCCTCATCTGTACAATGCTCAAGGAAGAGGTGCACTTTTGTTTATTGTTAAAATATCGGTACTGCAGTATCAAGAACTGCAGATTCCTTTTCCTTAGTTCTTCCTTTATTGTGTTGAACTGATATACCGTGAAGACTTAACTTCATATCGCAAATCTAAAATTTAAAAATGTACATTAAATTCCAAATCCATATATACACAATATATTTTTCCCTTAGTATACTCTCATTTGATACTATGACCCATACATATGATATCTCATTTTTCTATATGGGATGACAGAAACTTTTTTTACTCACTTTTACCTTCAAATAAAGAGGAAAAGATATCCATCTTGTATTAATAAGCAAAAGAAAGTGAAGGAAATGTAGATTTTATGTATTTTAGCTACTTGAATATACAGAATACAGACTATACAGCATAAGAAATAAATGTATTAAAACAATTTGTACTTGTTTGCTATATTATTCCACTCCTAGTTATTTCCTGAAAATTACTTTTAGTAAAAAAAAGTACTAGTTAATATTTTTGTCTGTGCTTTCGATTTGCCTGGTACATTATGATTACATCTCACGAGTACCTAGTACTTTCAGTTCTGTGTGCAATGTGAAACTAATTCTCAGTAGGGAGTATACATCTATGAGAATACTAAGATATAAGGATGGATGGATTATTCATTGCAAACTACTTTCCTGTCCAGTGATTCTAATCCTATTAATACAGTTGCTACAAGCAAATTTTTCCAAATTGTTTTTTTGGTTCTTTTAGTGTGGTTGTGTTGGTTTTTTTTAAAGGGTGCTAACTGTAGATGGCTCAAGAATTATTCCTTTTTCTGTTTTTCTTAATAGATCTAAAACAAAGCACATTAAAACAATGAACTTGTCGGATTTTTTTCACTGACATCAGTGTAATTTGGATCAGTAGTTGGCAACTTGCTTGTTAATAGCCTACGTCCTCATGAGGCCACCTTACTGAATGCTTCCACCTACTGAATTGTCTTTCCGATCTGTTTTCAGGCATCCTGTTCCGCAAAAGAAAAAAGAAAAAGGGAAAAAAAAAAGGATCAGGACAAGTTCTAGTACTAACAGCCCCATTGTTATGAAATCGTTTTATTGGAAAGAATGTTCTTTTCTATCATTTCTTCACTGCATAGCAGGAACTAATGCCATCATGTAAATATTTAAAGGTGAGATTTAGAGAATTGTTCCATAATGAAGTGTTATGATTCAATTACAGAATCGGCAGACATGGCTACATTGCTGGATACAATACTTTCATACAAATGTTTTCTTTATTTCTCATTAAATGAATTGATTTATGGTTGGGGGGGTTTTATTTTTGTGTTTTTAAACCACCAAGTGATTACTATAACTACCTGGGAAAACAAATCACTGAACTAATTTTTTCTTCATATCTAGATTTATTTGTACAGTCCGGTGTTTCAAAGAAAAATAATTTATTTCTGATCCCTGTAGTGATCAGAAATTCCCTTAAGCATCAGAAGTCATTATCTGCATCTGAAAAGGTTTATCAGTATAGAAAATTTAGCTTTAAACTGAATAAATGCTTATGTTGTCAGATGTAACCCTTGAATTTGTGTATATAACTTTGCAGATCCTTCAGTATGATTTGCAAAGATAAAATAAATCCTCACTGAATATTAAATCTGAGCATTGCTCCAGGAAGTTTACTGATTCCTACATTTGTTCCCACATAGAGAACCATGTGTCAACAGCCTAGTCTGATTGCAGAGTCCTTCTTCCTTGCAGTTTTGAACTCTGGTATCCGCATGACATAGCTATCCATTTTCAAGTTGATAAAAAAAAAAAAAAAAAAAAAAGGAGTTTATAAGATGGTTTCTGCCTTCAGAGAAAAAGATTCTGAGTGTGGTATGTTGACACTTCCCCCTCCGTCACCAGGACAGGTGGAGAAAATACAACAAAAGCCAATGGGTCAAGATAAGGACAGGGAGATCACTTACCAATTACCATCATCGGTAAAACAGATTTGACTTAGGGAAATTTAATTAATTAATTGCCAATTAAACAGAGTAGGATAATGAGAAATAAGAACAAATCTAAAAACACCTTTCTCCCACCTTTCCCTTTCCTTTCTTCCTAGGCTCAACTTCACTTTGCACTCTTCTACCTCCTGCCCCCAAGCAGCGCAGTGGAATGGGGAATGGGAGTTGCAGTCAGTTCATAACACTTTTTCTCTATTGCCTCTTCTTCTTCACACTGTTCCCCTGCTCTGTCATGGGGTCCCTCCCATGGGATACAGTCCTTCATGAACTTCTCCAACATGAGTCTTGTCCACGTGCTGCAGTTCTTCATGAATTGCTCTGGCATGGGTTCTTTCAAAGAGGTGCAGTCCTTCATGAACAGACTGCTCCAGTGTGGGTCGCCGACAGGGTCACAGGTCCTGCCAGGACCCTGCTCCAATGTGGGTTCTCCACAGGCTTCAGCCTTATAAAACAGTTTTACAAAAGGACAGGGCAGGAAAATGTAATTATTTCAAGTTGGAACATGACATTTGTTTATCTACTTCCCAGCAATAGTGGGACAGTAGATACAGTGGTGTAGATGCTCTGTCACAGTGTATGCTACTAGATTCATTTGTAGAGAAAATTTCTCTTCAATTGTAAACATATTTAGGTATGTATCTCAAAATCATTATCCCATGTGTACTTTCTGATGACAAGTCGGAACACGCTGTACCCTTGCATCCAGTGTGTAAAGCATGAATTTTCTATTTGTTATCTGGCCAGTCATTTTCACAAACAAAACAGAACAAAAAATTCAAAAATTCAGAGAATGTAATATTTGTAAAGGTTATTTTTTCACATTTAGTTATAAATGACTCTTTGGCTTTAAAGTTATTTGGATGACCATAAAGATACATAGGTAGATTGGAGCACTGTTACTCAATAGTTAACATAGCAGTTTGTTATTTGCAGTTCCATTGGGCTGTTCAAATACAAAACAGACATTGACATATTGAAGCAACTTCAGCAGAAGCCACCAAGACAGTTTGAGGCTGGAGCATTTGTGCCATGAGGAGAAGGTGATGGAGCAGGTGTTGCTCAGACAGGAAAAGACATAGCTTTTGGAAGGAACTGTAAAGCTAAGCTATCTGACAACACTGGTGGAGCCAAACTCTTCTCTAAGGTGTGTAGCAACTTGATGTGAAGCAAGAGACACAAGTTGCAAAATTGGAAATTTATAGTATGTAGCTGGGATTTTTTTCCACTGTGATGGTAATCATACACTGGAACATCTTGCCTGCAGAGGCTGTGGAGTCCCATCATCCAAAATGGAACTCGATGAGACCTTGAACAGTCTGCTCTGCGTTGGCCCTGCTTCTACGGAAAGACTGAACAACACAACTTTCAGAGGTTCCTTCATGCCTAAATTAGTCTATGGTTTTAACCCAATCCCTTTTCCATTGAGAAATAACTTTAAAATAATGGTCAAATGTAATCTTAATTGTTTGTTTTGCTGTCTCTAACTCTACATTACTAAACACCCAGAGATGCACTTTCAAGGCCCAGTGTTGGCACCACAGTTATAAAGATGGTTGTAACTGCTTTTGTATTTGTTAGAGCATCTGTTGATTTATGTAGATCATAAATGTAGTGATGTACTAGAAAAGTACATTATGTATGTTTCTATGTAGGAAGTTATGTGAGCTAAGACATAATGATACTTCTCTGAAAACCAAACCTAATTTATTAGGAAAAAATAGTACCAGTTTTTCTACATCTTTTTTTCAGTCTGAAGTACTTTTCTCCACCGCTTAATTCAACAGAAATGTGATATATAGTGTGCAGGGAAAGAATACTAAATTATGGAAAACTTTGACCTATTTTCTTGGAGGAATTTTAACACACCTGTTGTTTTAATGGCTTCTCATCAAAAGGCAGTATATTTTCTTAAGTGACGTTTGGTACAAAGTTTAATTTAATGCTATAAATTTTCATGGATATTATTCCATTGAGTTTTGAAATTTAATTTATGGGTATTTTGTCACAAAAATTCAAAAACTTGCTGTTGTTAATACCCTTGTCCCGTTCCACTCAGTGGGTGTAAGGGAGAGGTAATTTTTTAATTCTCTGTGTGGTAATCAGGAGAAATGACAATTATTCTAGAGGTTCAGACAAACCACGATTTAAAACCCAGCAGAACCACAAAAGATAATGGCTTGGCGAAAGTTATAACAATAGCAGAACTACGAAAGATTACCCCTATGTGCCAAAAATCAGGTTAGAGACAAAAAGAGTGGCAGAGAGGAAAAGTAAGACAGAAATAAAGAAAACAGAAAAATTTCACCATCCTGAGCATCCAGTGGAGTTCTCTGCTTGTGACTGCAGTCCTCGGGTGGTGGGTGCATGCCAAAACCTTTTGTTTAACCCTTTTATAACCCAATGTGACTTCCCCGTAGGCAGGGTTTTGTCACCAATGAACATGCTCTTTATGTGTTCAGGAATGTTCCAGAATGTTCAAGAATGAGTTGGTGGGCTGTGGGGATCTTGGGAGTCTCTCTGCCCCCTTCCTTCAGGGCTGAATGAGCGATGGCCCCTCACGAGCATGCATGTGCGGCAGAGGAATGATGCAGGAATAGGGGGATGGACTCCCAGGACAGAACCCTGCCTCCACAGGTTCTGCCTTTGGTCGGCACTCCCTCATTAAAGACGGATGTTTGGGACATTTACTTGTTATTGGAGCATTACAACCCTATGTTACATTTGTGCTCTCTGTTGACAACAAAAAAAATCCAAAACCTACAAAAATTATGATTAGTTTTGTTTTCTCTTAAAGAAAATGCTTTAGCACTTATTTTCTTCCTGTTTTTTCACTGTTGAGGAAGTTTCTTACCAGTTCTTCTTTTCAATACGTTGCAATCTATGTACAGTGAAAATCTGAGTGATGAAGCAAGTAAATATATTTTTTTCTTTAAAAGTAGAAATACTTAAAAGACAAGGTAGCTGAAGAACTAACAACTTTAACTCAAAGTCTAAAAAAATAGTATAGCAGCTGCATCTGAAATTATGGATTGTCAAATCAGAACATCCCATTCCATTATGCCTTTCAATTCTTAAAGTGTTTCAGAGTTTCTCAGGGTTTTTGTTAATGTTGCACAGTTAGCATTAACAATATAATGAGCATTTTGATTTAAAATAGTCAATACCTTATACTTCCTTTATTGCTAAGAAGAAAAAGTAGATAGATTCTCACTGGTCAGATGTGAACATGTACTTTATGATTAACTCAACCAAAAATAGCATTATCGCATTCTGTCCATTGAGTGCAAAGAATTAGCTCAAATGTAAATATCTGTAAAGAATAAGCTCACAGTTGATCAGACAACCAAAAGTTATATCCGAATAAAAATTAAAATTTCAAGACATTTTGGTAGCTGATCTTCCTTGCTGAATCAGAAACAAATAGCTTATGAGTCAGCTCAATCCAAAATCTCAAAGCAAACCACTTTCTAGTTTTTAATTTCGCTATTACGAAAAACTGCAGTTCAGGTTTTCAAGTAATGTTAACTAGGCTAACTAAGATCCTTTTCGCATCTTTGTCTCTCATCACATATTCCCTGACTCAAAATTTGTGTTCCAGGTTAAGCTGAATGAGTCTCTACACCCTGCTATCCATATTGAATTCTAATTAGTGCCTAATAAGAGCTTAGATAACTAACTTTTTATATCGACACTTTGTTATGCAAACTGGATCCCACCCATGAAACTTTACTTGGCAAATGCCTTTGTGAAGAAGTTCCTTATATGTTACCTAAGTGTAAGAGAAAAAACCAAATCCTTTGAGGAATTTGCCATAGCTGAATGTGACATATTTGTACAGTCTTTCACATTAGTTGTATCTGTGACCATTTATTAGCTTTATCTATTCTTGATCTTCTGAGTAGATTAAATTCTATTGCATCTTTCTCTCCTTTCTGTTTATAGTGAGACAAACCTTATTGACTTCTTTTTCAAATATTCCATGATTGCTCTTTATCTGAGTTTTTCTTTGTATGTTAGGATTTGGAAAAGAAGTAGCTATCCATCTTATGGTATACCCTGGAACCTTGTTTATTGTACTTATTCAGCTTTAGCTTTTTTTTTGCTTTTTTTTTTAAATCTTCAACATCTGATTTCAGCTTTATCCATGGCCAAGAAGCAGAATGTTTCAATCAATTGCTATCTTGTTCACCTCAACCCCACATATCACTGTTCACTGGGGAAAAAAACAAAAAAAGCCAAAACCAACCAACAAAAAAACCCAAAACCAGGAATCTGACTATATTTTCTATCTTTGACCACAAAATAATTAAATTAATATCAGTGGAATTCTTCTTACACAGCTGATTAAGTCTTTCTTTGCATGACTGTGATTAATTTCTGAGTTATCAAATATTCTCAGATCAAATATTGATGTTTCTAAATCTGTTGTTTCTAAATTATTATTTATTTTTTACTTAACCCTCAGAATTTATTTCTGCCATTTTCTGTTACATTCCTCTTCCATTTCCTCCTGTTAACCGAATCACTACTTTCAGATTGATAGTGTATCACCATTTATATGTTATCTGTCAGCATTTTAGTGAGATGTTGAAAGAAGAATTTTAAACATTGGAGTAGAAAAAGTTGGGACACAGTCTAATTTCTTAAATAAGAGGGAGACATCATCCATTGACAGGAGATAACAGAAGTCTTACTGACCTGAAAAACTAATTGAAAGCTTCTGTTAGGAATTGTGACAAGTGTTTTTTGCAGAATAGATACAGTTAAGACATAAATCCATTACTTGCCCCCCCTCCCCCCAAATATTTTACTGCAACACCAATCTCTCTTTCTTTAATTGGCTTCAGCAATTCCTTTTTGTTTTTAAAAAGACAGAGAAATTTATTAGATATTTTGCATGTCACCTCTGGATTCTGACCTACATACATTTTAAGGGAAGCTCTTAAAAATTTGACTCAGATGTCTACTAATGTTGCTCTTGGAATAGTGCCCAGGACAAGTAATGACTGGCAATTCTGGGTGATATAATAAGAGTAAATTTTCCTTCTGCAAAATAACTGCTACCTGTAACTCTGTTTGCTATACAGTATTGCATTATCTGGGTTTGTTGAGTTATATTTAAACAAATCCTTTAGTAGATTCTGGATCTGATGGTTAAACATAACCCTATGTCGAACAGTTCTCCCAGATATGTTTTTTTATTGCTCTTGAAACATAGTACTCTGGTGCTTTTTTTTTTTTTTTCAGACATGTTAGGATTGAAGAGAGCAGTAGAGGGAATCCCTCTCCTGTTTCACCTTGTGGTACTGGAAAAGTGAAACTCACTTTGTGAAGATCTTCACGTGTAATCGGCTGTTAAGCAGTTTTACTTTTAATCCACCCCTACGTTTTCTTCAACAATCAAGCATCAGCTAATAATAAAGTACTTTTTCTACAGTTTCCATCACTTGGTACAATTGTCCTACAGATTCTTCATTCTGTCTTGTCTTTTAACAATGGCCGTGCCTCTGTTACACAGTGTTAGTGATAACACAAATTTTTTGGACAGTACAAATGCCAAAAATGTCTCCATCCTGGAGAAGGTATGGGTATTTTGGTTGTATCAGCTGCTGAACAAAGATTCCTTTGGTTTTCATGGGCTCATTCATCTTTTATAGATACATATATACACACATCTGTTTTCAAGTTGTCCTCACTTAATATCTAAGGACTATACAAGAGGTAAGTATATAGTGTGAGATAAGGAGCTTGTCTCTACTCTCCCCATGTAAATGGGAGAACCATTCATACTTAAGCTCACTGAAAGGAAACCAAACTAATTCCTTATGTAGTCTTGGAGCTGAGTAAGTCAGATTTGTCTGTCAGTACTTCGGATTCTGGCTTGCAAAGTAATCATGGAACTGTCTTTACCATTTGTCATTTAAAACCATGTCTATTTAATTTAAAATGCTAATATGTTTTAGTTTTCTGTTGCAAATGCAATTTCAATATCAGAGGCAATGGGGAGAGAATGTAGAATAGACTAGGTAACTTTAACTCTGATATGTTGAGATCTGAAAATTAATTGTTTAAAATATTAATGTTAAACAGAATTTCAGGTTAAGACTCAGGTTTTCTTTTCCACCACTGTTAGATACAAGCTAGTATTTTAGGTCCAATATACTTTTCTTTTATCTTTAGTTTGTTTTTCACTGGTTTTAGTCTTTAAAAAAAAATAATATTTTTTTTCCCCCCAGAGATTTATAGGGTTACTAATGATGCTACTGTTTGTGATTAAAATTTAAATATCCATATAGACCATCCTTTGAGGAATGCCATAAATCTAGTGCAATTTGTCTTCAAAAAATCAGACAGATTAGAAGCAGTCTCTGTTTTTCAGATTCTTTTTAACCCACCTCTTTTTTACTTAACATTATAAGTTCTTTCAAGGCGGTGAGAATTAGCTGTATCTTTAAAGCAATTTGATTATTTTATGCTTGAAACAGTCCTATTCCATATTAGTACTTTTAAACTCTTTCTTGAACCTAGTATAGAAAGGTTAAATCATTGCATCATTAATATTTAAGGCAGACTAAATGGAAAGAGATGCTTATAAAGTCCAGACATCTTTGTCACTGATATAATAGTACAAAGAGACAATTTTCTTCATAAGAACAGGAAGATAGTTCTGTCTGTTCTGTGTTGGATCATTTATCTCTGTTACACTGATGAATTCATTTTAGTGACAATACTTTGTCTGAATAATGAAAAGCTGGATAAGATAGCCTGATGGTCAAGATGGAATACTTAAATTTTCTCCCAATTACAGGAAAACTTATTTTTAAGATTTGCTGTTCGGGTAATGCATCTCATTTTTCTCTCTGTTTCTTTCTTCCTCTCTGTACATTCTGGCTTTTTCATCATGCCTTTAGGCAATCCATTATCATAATGTTTATAGGCATTGGTTTACTATTTTGTTAAACAACAACTTTCCTCACCCTCATCAACTGGTAGTTTTACCTATGCGATCAGAAATTCTTGAAAAACAGGTATTTTACTGTAGCTTTGGTGCACATTATTTTGTCAGTTACACCAAGTTTATCATTACACCACAGAGCAGAAATTGGTGACTTTTTTTTTTCTTTTGAACAAGCTAACACTTCAGCAGAAATGCTAACCATTTGATTTAATGGGATGATAAACAGATTTATATAGTCAACGAGTGTTTAATTCTTAGAAGACACAATTGGGTTATCTAATTTGACTTGTTGATTAACATAAACTGTAGATTTGGATGCCTTTAGTCTTCTATTAACTCACTGACTTATGCATAACTAGAGCAGTTTCAAAAAGAGTATCAATTCATAAATTAAAGGTGTCCAGAGATATATAATTGACCATAATGTAAGTAAATGTGAAATTAGCATGGCTGTGTGGCACAACAGCTGTAATCATAATCTTTAGTACTAGTTTATGTCTTTCTGAACCCCTAGAATCCAAAAAAAGAAATTCTAGCCTTCATATACTAACTTTTAATTAATACTATATCTTTCTCTGATATATTTTCTTTACATGGAATTTTGCTAATCCTCATTAAATTAACAAGAACCAAAAAAAAAAAAAAGTTTAGTTAAGATTATGAAAAAGTAAACATATTGTTATCTTTCCTAGGCATGTCCTATACTGTCCTCTTTTAGAAAATTTATGTTTGTCTTTATTTTTTTCTAATAAGAAGGTTAATGATTTTTCTTTGCAAATACAGAGAAATATATACAAATATGGACACGATTGTCTGTATTTATTTCTGATGTTATCCTAGCCCTTATGGAAAGCTTCAAGTTACTGCCATACTGCTTAACTTCTTACTGCACTGTACCTGGGAACATTTTGGTAACAGCAATGGGGATGTGCCTGGGCTGGCCAATGGCCAGGGCATCGCTGATGTTTCTGTGCTGCTGCACTGGACAGGCTGGAGCTCCTATGTGCACTCGAGTTGAAGGCACTGTGACCTGTGGATGAATCCATGCAGGAGCAAGACACCCCAAAACATCTGTACCTGTGAATAAGTCCACAACATGTATATCTTGAAGCACCTGTGGCCATAGTTCTGTCTGTGCTGCAGCAGGTATACCTCTGATGGGATTGTGAGCCAAGGATGAGTCCATGCTGGAGAAGGTACACCTCGAAGCATCTGTGGCAAGGACAAGTCCATGCTGCAGCAGGTACACATTAGTTCCTGTGCATGGGGTTATGCTGGAACAACTCAAAGTGTGTGGCCATGGATGAGCCCACGACAGGGCAGGGTTATTTGTGAAGTGATTGAGGTGACAGTGACTGTGGGCAAGGCCATGCTAGAGCAAAGAATATTGATGAAGGCATTGTGACCCATGGAGAAAGCCATACTGCAAAAGGTGCACCTCGAAGTGTCTCTGGCTGTGGATAAGTCTATGCTGCAGCAGATGTGCCCATGGGGAGACTGTGGCTCATGGATAAGGCTCCACTTGGAGCAGGTACACCCTTGAGAGGATTGAGGGGACTGCAGTCTGTGGATAAGTCCAAGCTGGAGCAGGGGCAAGGGGAGGTGTTCATTGCAATGGTAAACTTGATGGTCTGACTCGAAGGGAGCAGGGGTGGAGATTGTGATGGAAATACCTTTAAATTGTTGTAACCCATGATTTGAGTTGCTTGTTACAGGAATTACTGTAGCAGAAAATCACCTGAACCGAGCCTGACAAGAAGCAGTGCCAGTGCAGCAATGGACCTCACCTGAGCTGGCTTTGGTGCCTGGTAACTCTACAGATCACATGACATCTCCTGTCCTGAGTGACTACCATGGTGGATGGAGCCCAAGGTTATGGACTGAGTGAACTCAGTGAACAGTCTGTGGACATTTTATGGACATTTTGAAAGGGTGGTCCATAGACTAAGGGAATGATAACATGCTATACTATATCAAAGGATGAGAAGGGGGGTGGTGATTAATGATGATGTATTGGATTGTGTGGGACCTGAGCATGATGTAAATGGTATGGAATAAGGGGTGGAGAACGTCCTGGTTTCAGCTGAGAGAGAGTTAATTTTCTTCATAGTAGCCAGTATGGGGCTGTGTTTTGGGTCTGTGCTGGAAGCAGCGCTGATAGTGCAGAGATGTTTTTGCTGTTGCTGAGCGGTGCTGGCACAGAGCCAAGGCCTTTGCTGCTTCTCGCACCGCCCCGCCGGCGGGATGGCGGGGGGTGTGCAGGGAGTTGGGAGGGCACAGACGGGACACCTGACCCAAACTGACCAAAGGGATATTCCATACCATATGGCGTCATGCTCAGTTTATAAGGGGCTTGGGGGAAGAGGAAGGGGGGGCAGCGGCATTCGGGGTGATGGCGTTTGTCTTCCCAAGTAACCATTATGCGTGACGGAGCCCTGCTGTCCTGGGGATGGCTGAACCCCTGCCTGCCGTGGGCAGTGGGGAATGAATTCCTTGTTTTGCTTTGCTTGTGCACGCGGCTTTTGCTTCACTTATTAAATTCTTGTATCTGAACCCACATGTTTTCTCACTTTCACTCTTCTGATTCTGTCCCCCTTTACGATGAGGGGGACTGAGCGAGAATCTGCGTGGTGCTCAGCTGCTGGCTGGGGTAAAACCGTGACATCCAGCCTCAGGCATTTCTTAAAATCTTTAAAGTTTCAACATCAGTTCAAAATTCACTACAGCACCAGTCTCTTCTCATTAAAAGTGGATCCACACTTAATTTCAGGTAAAAATTGTGTTTTAATTCGGGAAAAATCACCTTTTTCAACAATGGAAACCTTCTTATACTGAGCTTTAAGTATAACAATGTTTTCTTTGCCAGAATTCTCTGACATGTATTTCCTTTTTACTGATACTATCATACGTTCTACGGTTAAAGCTCATTTTAGGTATATTCATCTGAATAAATTTAGCATAGATTCCTACAAAATTATAACAAGGGGAAAGAATAAATCTACTATGAAGCTTAAATTTTTTATTTCCATAATTTGAATTAGTCTTATGCTTAGAATAGTCATTATTTATATCATTCAGAAGTTGGATTTAGCATCATTTTGACTGAAAATCCTTTCAGACTGTTGTCTTCTTAGAGCTGAAACAAGTATCTTCTTAAAATATTAAGAATGTAATAGAAGATTGAGTAGAGCTTAACTTGCAGTGATAAAATGCGTTCTTGTTTTTCTTTGAGAATATGACAGATTTTTTAGGGAATTTAAGGAAAAGTAAGATATATGATGACATACTAGTGGTCATATCCTTTTTTTTTTTTTTACAAAACAGTTCAAAAATATTGTGCACATATTAAAATACATACAAACACAGCAACGGCTGAAACTAATCTTAGGAAACAATTCGTATTGTAGCTCAGGCAAGAGCAAATTGGAGGTAGAAAGCAAGAACTGGGTTTTTTACCGTGTGGACAAGCAAGCAACTTATTTTGCAGCAAATCAATACATATTGATTTTTAAAAGGTCTGAGCATGGCATAACCCATACAGTCAGTACCACTGTACCCTGATTCTTGAACTGGTCACACCTTCATGGTCATTTGTATGAAGATTCTACTGTACTGTTTTGTCACAAACTTAATTTTCCTGTTCTTGTGCTCTACAGCAAATGGTTGCTGCATTTCTTCCTCAGAAAGACTGAACTGACTACAGGACAATTACAGTAGATTTAGGTTTTAAGTTGGAAATGCTTCTTTCTTCACCATAGAGGGAATTATAGCTATAATAAACTTCCCCCATCCCTTTTTTTCCCAAGTGAGGACTTTCTCTAGATATGTATGAGATTTAATTTGCCCGAACTGCATGAGAATGAAAAGCTGTACTTGGATAGTATGTATTTTATGTGCAGGTCATGCTAGTGACATACATGCATTGAGGTTATAAATCATTTCATAGTATTAATAAACCATGTGGTATGTATAGCGTAGACATAAATCATCATAAAATGATGTTTCTCTGTCCAAAAATTACTCATCTGTTTGAAATTTTGTTCTAAATCCTAACAGAAAAAAAAATAAATTTCCCTTTTCTGTTGTTGTTAGATTTTTATTTTTTTTGTGTGTGTGTTTTTAAATTGCTTTTCATTTGAACTGTCATTCAACACCTCTGACATCACTGACAGACATTTTGCCTGTCAGTCTCAACCAATGAAATACACTGTCTCTGTCTGCCAATGAACATTTAAGAAGGGTAGTATAGAAAATTGTATCAATACATTAGATGTCCCTTCTAGGATTGTCTTAATAAAAAACTATCAACTTATTGATATCTTCTGCTCAATAATCATATGTTAAAATCATTTTATGATATGCCTCATCAAGCTGCTGCTTCATTTCTTACTGCATAATTTTGACCAAACTGTTTGAAAAATCAATGCCTGAGAGCCGTGTTTGGATTTACTGCTGAATCCAATTACCGTGTATTATCATAAAAAGCATCAAAGTGAAATTTACTGATGGCGCTTGTTTAGTGAGTGTGCAACTATTAACTCTAAATATAAATATTTTAATGGCATGATTTCTCACCATAACAAAAAAGCAAAGAGGAATAAAGTCTCTAACCTGACACAACAAACCACATATATTTGGATATAAAAAAAGACCTAAGGAACATTGTACTGTACAAAGGTCTGCATTTACCTGACAACATTCCTAGACACAAGCACAGACCTTAAAAATACTATCAGCATTATTATTTTTATTATTACCTTTATTGATTTAATCTAAATAAAGGACATCAAGTATATGCTATTATTTATACAGCTGAATTTACTATTTGATATTTATAGGTTGAAGGACACTTGAAGTAATGTAATTTGCCTGTCCAAAATTCCAGATGAGATGATATCTTTCTGCCTCAGACAGCCATCATTGTAATTTCTATTCCAAATTAAAAACTCACTTAGAAGAATCAGTCATTTTGTACATTAACAAACTGGGCTACTGAATTTATTTTCACGTACCTCTGAGGTGCCTCAGCAGTCTCTGGCATGTTATATTCAATTCTGCAGATCTTTGCAAAAGGGTAAATAATCATCTCTTTGTAAGGATATACAATAAGAAACCTTATAGAGCTTCCATGTCAGCGCTAGAGTGAACAAACTAGCACAAATGGATGCTAGAATAACCTGAGACTTTAGACAGTAGGAGCAAACAGGAAAATGAAAACAAAATCGAATGCAAAACTTAAATAACACAGTAGCTTTTCATCTTTTTTATCATCTATGAGAGATACCTTTTTCAGATGAGTCTAATACTTAGGATTTTTTTTGTGTTTTTTTAATTTCTCATAGGAAGACTAAATGTGTTTGCTAATTTGGGTTTTGTTGTTGTTGTTGTTTAAATGTCAATTATCTGTGAAGAACTCCACACACCAGAATGTTATACTACATTTCAAATATACTATCATTTCAAAGGAAAATTTAAAAGGTATAAATATGTTTAAAAAACAAACAAACAAACAAACAATAAATTCAGGGGGGGCCTTTATAATCCTTTGTTAACAAAATTTATTTGATATGTTATCAAATTAATAGAGTTGATGACTAAATCGTTTCTTAGTTCTACTCAAACAACTGTTCATTTTAAGGTTACAGTTTTTTACTGAATTTTCACTTATTTTGTTAGCTAATTTTTACTTTTGACTTTGCTATTCTGGTCCTCACCTGCCACGTTTATTACTTTGGATCTCTATCGAAGATCGCTTGCACTTCTAGATTCTTTAAATGGGATGGGAAATAAATTTCTGCTCCCAAATCCTTTTAAATTTCCTGAAAAATCTAAAATCATATAAATATCGAACCTGATGTCTGGAACAGTCAAAACAGGGCATTTAAAACAACTAATAGTAATTCAGGCTCTGATTACCTACTTGTAAAGCTAGACATGAAATTGGATGGAATTGTCTCTAGCCTTGAAAGTAAAATTCTCTTCCTTGAGAGTCACTTTTTGACTACAAAATTGTAGTACTTTTCAGAATGTTGTGGTAGAGCAACAATATAATCTGATGCTTAGGGTTATAAATCCCCTGCTGAATAGTATAGTACATATCTCAGAACATTTTTCCAGTTTAAAGCTTCCCGTTTAAGGAATAAATTTGCATAAAATGCATTTTACAGTGTTTATTGATTAATTTATACTAGTAGAGTTTGCCTATTTGTTAGTTACCAAATATTATATGCCTTGCTCACTGTGTGCTTACGATTACTAAAACACAAAGCTAAAACTTCACTTTTGTGAAAGTGTTTTAACTTGTTACATGTTGTTTCTCCTAGGGGAACGTATTGATTAAGGGAAAGAAGTTGTTGGAAGTCAGGAATGGAGTAGAACTTTTAAATTAAAATAATATGTAATGGTACATAGCTACTTCTTTAACAAAATCCGCATTTAGAGAATTTGAACAACTCACTTAAATGACTGTAACTTAAAAAAATTCTAAATGCTTTAAATACAAATACTTGAACTCTACTTTGTGTAGGAGTCTACATCCTCATCCATGAGAAAAAAATAAAAATTTGTATTCAGTCATCTGTTGCGATTTAGCAGCTTAAAACAATGCCCACCAGGCAGTATTTATTCATTAAAATTGCACTACGAGAGAATTGCACAAGCCAAACAGATTCCCATCACTTTCTTTGCAGTGTCACATAACAAGTCATCATATATATCACAGATCGAAAATATTTATCCTCTCCTTATAAACTACCAAAATGAAAGAGATCCAAAGTTATGCAAGTGAAAGCTTAAGTTGTGACTAACGGACACTCATAACACTCACCAACTCTGGAAAAGACTTTTTGTTTTCACACCAATGAAGGCAGTGGAAGATACTTGAATTTTAAAGGTCTAAGTCCAATGACCTTTCTGTCTTTTTTTTGTTTTTTTTCTCTAAAGTTCATCTAATTACAGATGGTCCTAGTGATTAAAACAATAATATCTGTACAGTTGCATATAGTGAAAAATACTATTAAAGTATTCCAATGTGGAAGAAAAGATAGAAAGAGCAGCAGAAAGTTCCAAGAACAAAATTTTAAAAGTATCATTCATTCAAAGGAGATTTGGGATATCATACAGGAAGGGCTGGATGATAATAAAAACATCTTTTGTATTACATTAAGTATTATAAAATGTGGGGAGATGCATTTCGGGATTAATAATGAAAATTAAATAGCTTGGAGTGTCATGTTCTTATGCAGGAGGTTCTTGTGCAGTTTCAGTACTCAGTACTTAGTACAATAAATAAGACGAGTCTTCGGGGCATAGTATTTAACCTAAAAAGTGTTTAAGGAAGATTTTAACAAGGTAGCAGCTGGATCTACAGGTCTTGTCACTTCAAAGGTCAGCATATATCTGCAAACCCACCAAAGTAGTCTACTAGAAATTTTGCAAAGCTGTCATATTTCTGTACTAATGAACATTAACAGGAAACAACTGAGAAAGACCTCAGAATAGTAACAAATTAGTAAGTTATTACAAACGTAAGGCACAATCGTAACATGTCTGTGGGAAAGGCAAATGAGGGCCAATGTTGTAACATTGGAGGTGTTACTACACGGGAAATTATAAATTAATGCCATAAAGCTCAGTGAGATCTCAACTTCCAGAAAGACTTCAATTCTGCATCTGCAGAGGTTAAGGTGGAAGACATAACAATGCTAGATTGTTTTTGTTTCAATTAAATACTTTCTTCACAATGTTTACAAACTGAACATTTAACAGTAAAATTTTTTACCCATGCATAACATATGATCGATGGAAAACCAGAAACAAGTCTAACAATGTATTTTCTTTACCATTCTGCTTATATCAGTTTTGTCTAACCTTATCTAACTAAATTTTATGTGTTGATTTGATAGAAAATGGGGGTGGTGATATTTCTCATAATAAAAAATATTTTACTATATATAGTATACTAGACTATAATGTATCTACTATATAGTATACAATAGGGCATAAAGCAAATTTATTCTAAAGGTGTAGAGATAAGAATGTCTCGTCCTGCGATGTAAATCAGAACTAAAGTTCATGGAACTGGGAAGAGTGGCGGTGCAACACACAAGCTGCCTCTGCACAAGTCACTTCACGAACATCAAAAATGTGCCCAGAATGATCTTGATGTCTGTTCTGAAGTGGAGGAAATTTTTTCTTAGCCAAACCATATGTTATAATAAAGGGAAAAGGCAAAGAGAGGACTCATCTTTTGCCCAGTATCAGTGTAAGGACAGTGCCAGAATGTTAGTCATCTCATTCAGATATACATCTCATTAAAAAATATTCAAGTGTTTCAAGAAATATTTTCCCACTTGACTTACTGCACAGATACTCAGTTGTATGTGTAGTTATGGAAGATCTCTTTGAAAATACATTCTTAATTAAATATATATTTTATATGTATATATACTGAATTTTAAAAAGTCATTAAGAACATCAAGAAATCACTAAAAATTGGTGGTAAATTTTTGTGCCACACTACCTGTTAGAATGTGACTCAGTCTAAAAATTTCTTGACTCTGTGACTACCCTGACATTAATGATAGTTAAGAAGGCTCTGTATTTGTTGAAAGTCATGCTTGACCAACCTGATAGCCTTCTATGAGGATGTAACCAGGTGGATGGATGATGGAAGGGCAGTAGATGTGGTCTATCTTGACCTCAGCAAGGCATTTGACACCGTCTCCCACGGCATCCTTGTGGGCAAGCTGAGGAGGTGTGGCCTGGACGATCAGGTAGTGAGGTGGATTGTGCGCTGGCTGGAGGGCAGAAGTCAGAGGGTTGTGGTAAATGGAGTCGAATCTAGTTGGAGGCCTGTGATGAGTGGAGTCCCTCAGGGGTCGGTGCTGGGTCCGGTACTATTCAATATCTTCATCAGCAACCTTGATGAGGGAACGGAGTGTACCCTCAGCAAATTTGCTGATGACACTAAACTGGGAGGAGTGGCTGACACACCAGAGGGATGTGCTGCCATTCAGCGGGACCTAGATAGGCTGGAGAGCTGGGCGGGGAGGAACCTGATGAGATTCAACAAGGACAAGTGTAGGGTCTTGCACCTGGGAAAGAAGAATCCCATGTGCCAGTACAGGTTGGGGACTGACCTGCTGGAGAGCAGTGTAGGGGAAAGGGACCTGGGGGTCCTGGTGGACGGGGGGATGACCATGAGCCAGCAATGTGCCCTGGTGGCCAGGAAGGCCAATGGCATCCTGGGGTGCATTAGAAGGGCTGTGGTCAGTAGGTCGAGGGAGGTCCTCCTCCCCCTCTACTCTGCATTGGTGAGGCCGCATCTGGAATATTGCGTCCAGTTCTGGGCCCCTCAGCTTAAGAAGGACAGGGAACTGCTAGAGAGAGTCCAGCACAGAGCCACTAAGATGATCAAGGGAGTGGAACATCTCCCTTATGAGGAAAGGCTGAGGGAGCTGGGTCTCTTTAGCTTGGAGAAGAGGAGGCTGAGGGGTGACCTCATCAATGTTTATAAATATGTTAAGGGTGAGTGTCGGGAAGATGGAGCCAGGCTCTTCTCGGCCTCACTAAGCGATAGGACAAGGGGCAACGGGTGCAAATTGGAGCATAGGAGGTTCCGGGTTAATGTAAGGAAAAACTTTTTCACTGTGAGGGTGACAGAGCACTGGAACAGGCTGCCCAGAGAGGTTGTGGAGTCTCCTTCTCTGGAGACATTCAAAACCTGACTGGACGTGTTCCTGAGTGATGTGCTCTAGGTGGCCCTGCCTTGTCAGGGGGGGTTGGACTAGATGATCTTTCGAGGTCCCTTCCAACCTCCAGGATTCTGTGATTCTGTATTTTGTAATATGGTGATAGACATTACAAAATAAATGCTTATACATGTCATGTTAATATACATTCTCAGCAACTTCTTTACCACTCTGTATGGTGTAAAGGTTGAAATACAAAGCATTTACTACATTCTGTAGTCATGATAAGGTATAGGAGACCTCAGGGAGGGCACAGGAACAGGAATGTCTCATGTCAGGATAGATAAAACGCCCTTGGGTTCCACCCGGTTTTAGCACATACAGATAAGATGCAATGCTAGAGATTCCTTGCTTTATGAGAAACTTGTGCTGTAGGAATTTGTGTCTTTACAGTTGTGTTAGAGCCAGAGCACATCATTGGATGTTTCACACTACACCAGTTAACGAGTAGCAATTCAGGTATCTGTAAAACTGTGGTTGTGGCTGATTTCATCAGTAACTAAATAACAATTTTGATAAATTCAGAAGTGCTTTAGTAATGCCTATTACATATGATGATCTGAGCTTTAGGATCAATCTTGTCTAACTTGTAACGATCAAGACAGACATCCTACAGTGGCTTGTACATTAGTATTGTTCAGGACATCACGATAATGAAGTCTCAGGGAGGATGCACTGAGCTTGAAACAGAGATAACAGTTAGTACTATGTCAGTAATAAATACATTTACTATCCACCTTTTTTGCAGCAGTTCCAGAACTGCACAGGCCAATCAAACTCCACAGAGCAGAAATAAGCAAATATCACATGGTTCTGGCTCAAACCTTGCCACGTCACTACCTTTTATAAAAAAGAAGAAGAGATTGTATCTGGGACTTTGCTGTCTACAAAGACTCTAGTTTAAAAACATTTCTGGGTAACTTAATATTTGCTTTCTTCAGTAGCTCAATAAATACTATGTCTAGCAGTGATGGTTTGCAAATCAAACATCATAGGAGTGTTTTAATGAACATCTTGAGTTCAGTAAAAGTAGTTAATAGGAAAATCTCAATATTACCTGAAAGATTCTTTTTTCTTCATTTTAATGAATCTATGAGTTGAACCACTGTAATTTAGTTTGAATCATATAGAAGAACTGTTGCATTATAAAATGAGTTGAGATACTCTGAAAAACAATGTTTGAGTACTCTTCATTAGCCAATCCAATAAAAACTTTAAAATGACTGTTTATGATATCATTCTTAGTTCTAGAAACCTGGTTTACTTTTACTGAACCTCACAACACTTTTTGCATAATACTGTATTTTTATTACATTTTTTTAATTTGTTTCTTTTTTATTAAGAAACAACAAGCTTGAGTGATTGTTTCTTAAAAAGTGAAAGTTGTACATTTAAAGGAGTCCTTGCTTTTGAAAAATTTATTAAAGTTTCATTGAACACATATTCAAATAGACCTGGTTAATAATACATTAAAATAAATAAAAAGGCATTATATAAAATATGCCAATAAAATATTAATTTATTTATCTAGGAATCTTACTCTACTCTTTGCCTGTATAGACCCCAGAGGTCCTTGGCTGCTCTTCCAGTTTGCTCCTGGTTCTTTTGACAAGCATATTATTAGGAACTCTAGGTATGTATAAATAAATAAAAAGCTTTATGTTGTAAAATTTATGATACAGCAAAAACTTCCTGAGTATCTAAACCATCTATTTCAATTCTTTTGGGTACAGGTATCTTGGTATACTTCTTTTTGAACTTCATAGAGAAGCTTTAGAAAGGTAATACAGTAGGGGTATTCAGGATACATGTAGCTAGGTCAAAGACCAAAGCTCTGAGCTAACAAACTGTCATGGTTGGTTTGTAACCCAAGGTCTACTTATGGTTCAGTTGATCTGTGTTTAATACAAGGATGCATCAAACTATTGCCATTATTGTCAGTACTGGAGAAGGAGCTGCCAAATATTTTAGTACACTGTTGCACAGTAATTGGCATTCGACTGTCGTTCATCATCTAATGCTGTTGAACAAACTGTTGATGTAGTTCAAATTATTAGCTTTCATGATGGAGGCAGCCTATATGGGAAGAGGAAGGCAAAGAGCAGTGTGGAACAAAACCGAAAAGGAAGGCAACTGGTACAAGTAACAAAATTTTTAACCAACCTTTCTTTGTAAAGTCTTAATTCTCAACACCATTCTCAAAGTCAGAGGAAGGTACATTACAGCTAACTTTCAGAAGTCTTCTAACATTTAATTTAAAGCTCCACAGGTGCTTTGTTTTTGTACAACTTCAGTAATCTTTCAACTGTTTTTTGAAGTGACGGATGAATACAGGAAAGAATGAGCTACCGGCTGTCCAAGGGGAAGTGAGAAGCAGAGGAATGGGAAATACTGCTTATGAATGGGAAGTAGAAGCAAAACAAGTCACTGTAAAAGCAGCTTAGGTTAGCATATTTGAGTTCTAAACTAAACTAAAGAAATTAGGACAAGTTTACCCAGTCTGGCATGGTTCCTCACTCTGAAGAAACAAAATGTTTTGAAATCCATCATCATGATCATGATTCAAGTGCTAGACTCTGAGCTGGACATACCTGGCTCTACTGAGATGAGAATGACTATGGGGACTGCTTCCTTGAATACGTTTACACTGTACTTTCCTACCTCTGTACTTAAATGAATGCAATTAGAATAGAATCATTAAGGTTGGAAGTGACCTCAAGGATCATCTAGTCCAACCATCCCCCCACCACCTATTACCCACTAAACCACGTCCCTAAGTACCATATCTAACCTTTCCTTAAACACCCTCAGGGATGGTGACTCCACCACCTCCCTGGGCAACCCCTTCCAATGCCCGACCACCCTTTC
>VWZZ01002383.1:61040-72612 GCA_013399095.1 Psophia crepitans | reverse complement strand
CCCTTCACCAGTTTCGTTGCCCTTCTCTGGACACGCTCCAGGGCTTCGATATCTTTCTTGTGGTGAGGGGCCCAAAACTGGACACAGTACTCGAGGTGCGGCCTCACCAGGGCTGAGTACAGGGGGACAATCACCTCCCTGTTCCTGCTGGCTACACTATTCCTGATACAGGCCAGGATGCCGTTGGCCTTCTTGGCCACCTGGGCACACTGCCGGCTCATGTCCAGGCGAGCATCAATCAGCACTCCCAGGTCCTTTTCCTCTACACAGCTTTCCAGCCACCCCGCTCCCAGCCTGTAGCGCTGCCTGGGGTTGTTGTGGCCAAAGTGCAGCACCCGGCACTTTGCCACATTAAACCTCATCCTGTTGGCCTCCCGTTTTGTCATTGTCTGGCAAAAGAATATACACGCTGCAAGTTAACTGTGAAGCTAGCAGAAATGACTGGAAAGCAATAACAAGCTACACATGTTAAACTTTTTATCAGGTAAAATATAAGTATGTTTTCTATTTAAATGTCAAATTTTTAAATGTTATTTTTTGATCCTTCACAACTATGGCAGCCAGATCAAAAGATAACAGTAAGTACTGTGACAAAGTCCATATTTATTCATTTACATTATACTAAGTCAAACAGTTATAAAATAGCGTGGAAGCTTCAAATATTTTTCCTTTCATATGTTCAGTGTCATAGAACCTGTGTGTTAAAATACACTGATGGATAGAAAAGTGTCTGGACTCTACAAATGGAAAGAATATATTCGGACACATTTATGGATGTGAAACTTTGTGCCCCCTCCCTGGGTGTTTAAGGAAAGGTTAGATGTGGTACTTAGGGACGTGGTTTAGTGGGTAATAGGTGGTGGGGGGATGGTTGGACTAGATGATCCTTGAGGTTTCTTCCAACCTTAATGATTCTATTCTATTCTATTCCCCTCCAAAAGGAAAAAGGAAAAAAAAAGAAAAAAAAAGTGATTTCAAGATATTTTTAGGTTTGTACTTTTTTTAAAATGTATCATATCTGCATAGATGTCTACTGAGGATGTATAAAGACAGGCACAAACACACAGCAAACTATGCCCTCTGTATTAAATCACCACTGTCTAATTAGGAAGAGTTGCACAAGCCAAAAAAACCAAACTTGCAAGTGGAATGAAGAACGTAAGTGACGTACATTATTTTATTAGTCCAAATTTGTATATCTCAAATCTTTTTGGCCACACTGACCATGAGATTCAAAACTAGGAAAATATAGAAGAGCTGACAATTAGAAAGGAAGCAGAGATGAACATGAGGGCATCTACCAGACCCTGTTCATCCCTATTTTGTTTTTTTTTTCCTTCCATTTATTTTAGGTATTTCTTGAAATGCTACCTGGTTCCCCACAGCATTGTTATTACTGGTGGAGAATTAGGGTAAAAAAAAAAAACCACTAACAGAGGACAGGTTAACAAAGTACACTTTTCATAGTGTTGCAGTTAAATTAGTGCTATTCTAATATAATCTTAATCTTGCATTGAATCCTTTGCTGTAAAATAGCCATGTAAGATCAGGTTTTCTACAAGATCAGGGCCATATACTTCAATTCATTAAAACCACATTAATGAACTTGGAATATAGGATATCTGCTTTATTTTGTTTTGTACTTTTTTGTAACAAGACAAAAATAATTGTTAGAGAGAAAGATACTTTTAAGTGAATATCATCAAACTGATTGTTTGTCTCTACGTGTATCCTTGCAACCTTGCCTGAGTTCTTTTGTTTGGACAACTATTGCTGTGAACCAAAAGGCTTTACAAATAGGACATATGCAACTTTAAAGACCAAAACAATTATTTATTGACTAACACACATGACAGATAGTGGGGATTAAAAAGTTAAGCATTAATGTGCTTGCCACCTATGGTAAAACACCTAATAAATCTTTGTTGGCCAGACACTCATCAAGCAGATGGGTAAAGGTTCACGGCTGCTACTTTTTGAGCTACGCTGCTCCTTTTACTTCTGCTGAGTTTCTATTCTAATTCCCTGCTTTTTTCCTCAGGATTTTACATCTTTCCATGTCAGTGTTTTCCCTCCTGAATCCTAGAGCTGCTAACTACCCGGTCTCATCAGTCTTCTTTCTGTCTGAAATTTTACCTTTCTTACCTTGAAAGGCTGTAGTTTATACACTTTCTCATGGCTCCTTCCCACAGCTTAGCAGTTTTCTCAGAAACATAAGCCAAGGTTGCACAGCTGTGATCTATCAAAACCAGGCCTTGTACCACAGCCAGCTGAACCCCTGGGAGGAGGGTTACATACAGGTTACACCTATACTGGTTTATTTAACTGGGTCAGGGACCATCACAAGGCACTGGAAGACAGCCAGCCATGTTATTAAATTGCTACCACACTTCTTAGCACAGTTTGGTCAGGGCCAACTAGCACTCCCCAGACAGTGCCTGGGTGTGCTTTGAGGAGTTAATATTGCACGGGAACTGTTAACACCAGGTAGTTTTGATGTGGCTTCCCAGTAGTGGGGTGTTAGAGGGTGTAATAATGTAGGCTCCAACACCAGAGAGTAAATTCAGGCATGTTTAATTTAGTAGTGCCAAACTAGCCTGTCATTCCACCAATCTGGCATCAGCAACAACGCAAAAGAGGAAAGGGACATGCAACTTAAAATCAGAATTAATATATTATCCTTAACGTCAGATGTAGTCAATATATGTATATTACAGCAAGACACTTCAGGGAAACTGGGGCAGTGAGAATACTTGGCTGTCCAAACCCACCAATCTCACTAGAATTCAACAGCAAAATCCACAAAGCTATGAGAAAAAATCACTTTGTCAAACGAGGACAAATTTATTTTAAAACATATACAACATTTTCCTGAACAAATATGCATGAACATGCATGCACATGAAACTGAGTATGTTCCAGTGAAGGTTGCTAACACATTCCTCCCAAAATAACTTCAAAGAATTAACATAATGAATGTGTAAATTAAAGCCGAAACATGTTACATTTTCACTACCCTACAAGCTGAAAGCAGCTTCGCTGATTTGCTTTGAACTTTCAAAATATTCATCTTCTGTAGTTTCAAACTAGGCAAAAGAATTTGGAGGCCAGACAGAACAGGTTGTGTTTGTTCTTTAAACAATGACAGAGGCGCTGGAAAGTAGGCCAACAAGTGGAATACTGGTTGCATCCTTAACTAGTCTCATTCTTTCAAGTTCTGCAGGCTCATACCATATGCAACATTGAAGTTCTTAGGTTTGCTTAGCATTGACACAAAATAAAATCGAATCATTCCTCTCAAATAGCAATGTATTTTATACCACCGCCCCCCTCCGAATACTCTGCATAGTTTATGTACAGAAATGGAATTTCATGTTTCCTCTCTTTGTACAAGTTTTACTGTGTTACTTGGGAAAAAGTATCAATGGGATGAATATATTAATGAATGTTCTCCTTGTCCTGGGTGTTCCAGTGGGCTTTCCAAAACATGCATTTTTCCCTTATATACATACTTCTTTTCTCTCAAGATAAAGAAGAAGTTCTAAGAGAACATTCACACACACAGTGTTAATGCTGGGTAGAAACTTGAGCTGACTAGCCCTGGACAGTCAAGGGAGGAAACCTGTTTTAGTCCAATATGTGTTACCCCGTATATCCTGATTTTGAACAAAAATGTTATCCCTTCTAAAATCTCATAGCTTCCACAGAGTCATCTTGTCTTCCTATTTTGATTTAGTTGTAGCATTACTTATTTCCATTCAACTCATCTATTGCAGTGTTAACATTGGAAGAGTTTTTAGAAAAGGGAAAGAGAAAGGGAAAGGGAAAGAAAAAAAAAAGGAAAAAGAAGGAAAGAAAAAGGAGAAAGAAAAGGAGACGGAGAAAAGGAAAAGGAAAAGGAAAAGAAAAAGGAAAAGGAAAAGAAAAAAGAAAAGGAAAAGGAGAAAAGGAAAAGAAGGAGAAAAGGAAAAGGAGAAGGGGAAAAGGAAAAGGAGAAGGGGAAAAGGAAAAGGAGAAGGGGAAAAGGAAAAGGAAAAGGGGAACACTTTTGGTAACTGTTCCATGTTTACTCAAAGAGAAACTAGATAATGTATATCACAATGCTGTTTACAGAGAAGGCAACAGAAGCAAATTAAAGCCAAAGAGTAGAAACTCCATATGCTACAGATTGTTGAACACCTGTTTTTCTCTAACACCCTGGAATCTAATGGGAGGGCAATGTTAAAGTTGTGGTGGGGGAGCTGGTGATGTATTTTAATCTAAAGACAACAGACAGTTAAAACCACAAAATATATTTCATAAACATTTTGTTTGTAAGGCTAGAACTGGCTCATCACCCGATTATGATACAAAAGAGCAGAAATGTTGAAATTGCACAGGTCTGTGGTGGCTGGTTGCTTATTATTGTGCTATTGTTGTTGTTGTTTTATGCATTTCCTTATTTTGATTCCAGACAGTTTTTCCACTGGTGTCTTTATTGTGCTTTTGTACACAGCAATCAATGATCTTGCTTCCTTATCTAGCCTTACAGGAGAGCTATGTTCTCTCACTCCTTCTGCCATCAGCCTCTCTCAGGTAATAAATGAGAGAGATGATGAGCACTCTGCTTGCCTCCCTCAGGTGCTGTGACTCACCCTTCTGGAAATGCCTTTTGCTTGAGGGATCCTGGCTGCTAGTACTTTCCTCCTCCTTTCCTCCGCCAATGAATAGCCAAAAGCAGACCATAGGGCCATAACTGCCAGACATCTGCTTTCTCTGCAGACTAGAAGAAGCAGAAAAAAATTAGAAATAATTCACTCTGATTGTATCTTGATTTATTAAAAGTTCTATACTCTCATTATGCACAAAGAAAGGGGAGCAAGGGAGAAATAGAGAACAAGAGGTATTATTTATCAGTGCAATTTTCCAACCATAAAGGAATGAGAAAATAGAAAGAAAAATTAAGTGATCTAAGAAAATTCACTATGAGTTTTGCAGACAGATACTGTCAGCAACTCTGATCACTGCCATATTATTATCATTTTGCACACACATATACATGCATCTTTTAAAAGCTACCTACAAAAGCTATTAGCAGAGGATTCTGTTTTATTGTCATGGACACTTCAGATCCAGAAGGTTTTTCAAAATAATGGACAATACAGATACATACTAGAAGGTGAACATTTTGCTCACATCATGTCAGTGGAATACATATTGTTGGCTAACCTTCATGAGGGGCAATGCATGTCTTTTGGCTGATATCTCAGACTCAGCAGAACCACTCATTTACCTATATTAGTAAATAAAACTGGCCAAAGAACCTTCTCTTCTCTTAATAACTATTTCAAAATATTAAAAATCTTCTGTCTGCAAAAAAAGCAAGAAAAAAGAACCTAAAAGTTGGAATTTCTAAAGTAAATTTGATACTATCTTAGTATTTTGATTCAGATGTATTATAGGGAATTTAAAAGGTGAATATCAAGTATATTTTCTAAAAAAAAATTAAGTAACTGTAGATATGTTTTCTAATTTTACTTTTTTTCTCAAAGGAAGAAAGTTGAATGAACGTGTGGAGGTTAGTGTTGAAAAACAGACTCAGAATGAGAACTAATTTCACATTCAATGGCATGCTATATATAGTTTCCTTTCATGCACAGAGAAACAAAACCAAACCTTTCCAAGGAAAGTTAGAGGGCATTTTTGTTTTCTGTAGAAACAATTCTGTATTCTTAAACTGAGACCCAAAGGAATGTGTAAGCAGGTATTTACAACAATTTGAACTGGTTTTTAGTGCCTTGGATTGTTATAATAGTACTTCAGATAGTAACTTACTTTGGTCTCCTACCAGTTCTCCCACCACACGGCTAACTTCAGAGTTGCTTTTATCCCAGGAAGTAGCTGGAAGCGGGGGTAGAAAAGGCTAAAGGAAGACTGAAATTATCTAATAGTTATTGTGATTTGGTGATTGCTAGCTAATGAAAGAAGTCTTTCATTAAAAAACAAAACCAAAAAACTCGTTCCCCCTTCACAATATTTTAAAGGAAACATATGGAGACAGATTTTTTTAATATCTTATACCTAACTCTACATATGAACAATTTCAGTGTTTTAATTGCCTGTTAGTTTAAAATTTCAATGACACCTTGAAAACAAATGAAGATTCATAAATAAACTGCAGAAATTGTTAGTAGTACCTGCTTGTTCTTGTTCAGTTTATATATAGTAATATATACAAATTTTCAAGTAAAATATTTTGCAAGCTTTAATGAGAATTTCACCTCTACAATGTTAGATAGAGAATGGGAGATAGAGCTAAAGGGCAAAGGCTTGCTGGGCCAAGTGACCTTTTAATGTCCTAAAATTTTAAATATCTTTGTAAAACATATCTTTTGTTTCCATAATTTCAACAAAAGCCACATTGGGAGACCTACAGAACTTACATCATAAGTGAACATTTCCATGAGAACACATGACAGGTTTGAAGGTTAAATAACACCTGATGTACCACAAAAAATGTAGGCCCCCTATTACAAAAATTATTTTTCTTCACTTTGAGTCTAGGAGACCTTATAATTTATAGATTTAACATTCCTCTTATCAAATATGTTAACATGATTGACAGTAAGAGAAATATAAGTATAAATTATTTGAACAAAAAAATGAAACAGAAAATACCATTTAATTCACTTTAAATACATGTATCAACACACATGTATGCTTATATGTATACATACATATATACATACGTGTAGAAGGAATTTTTTTTTCACAAATCTCTTTGATAATATGCCTTATCATTACCTGTTGGGATGTGGTACATTCCATTAAGATCTAAATACTATTTGGTGAATTTGCACTGAATTCTAAAAATATACCTACTCCAACTGTTTATGATCTATCCAGGTTGTAACTAACTTATTTGAAAAAAATATAAATATGTGTGTATATACATATATATATATAAAATCAACAATCCAGTCTTAGACAGTCTTTTAAATGCATACATTTTCCAAAAGATTGATTCGCCTTCAACGTTGTTTCTTAGCAAAGAAACCTCTAAAAGAAGATTAAGGAGACACACTCTGTTATAACTTTGGACAATCAGTTCTTTATGAATTGTTCTTATAAATCACAGAATCATAGAATCGCTTAGGTTAGAAAAGACCTCATCAAGTCCAACTGTTAATCTAACACCTCCAAGTCCAGCACTAAGCCATATCTCTAAGCACCACATCTACACAACTTTTAAATACCTCCAGGGATGGTGACTCCACCACTTCCCTGGGCAACCTGTTGCAATGACTGACAATGCTTCTGGTGAAACTTTTTTTCCTAATACCCAGTCTAAACCTTCCCTGGCACAACTTGAGGCCATTTCGTCTTATCCTATCGCTTGTTACTTGAGAGAAGACAACACCACCCACCTCACCACAACTTCCTTTCAAGTAGTTGTAGAGAGCAATAAGGTTTCCCATCAACCTCCTCTTCTCCAGGCTAAACCACCCCAGTTTCCTCAGCGGCTCCTCATCAGACTTGTGCTCCAGACCCTTTGTAGCCTTCCTTTGGACACGGTCCAGCTCCTCAATGTTCTTCTTACACTGAGGGGCCCAAACCTGGACACAGAACTTGTGGTGTGGCCTCACCAGTGCCGAGTACAGGGGAACAATCACTTCCCTAGTCCTGCTAACCACACTACTTCTGATACAAGCCAGGATGCTGTTGGCCTTCCTGGACACCTGGGCACACTGCTGGCTCATATTTATCTGGCTGTCGTCCAATACCCCCAAGTTTTTTTCCTCCAGGCAGCTTTCCAGCTACTCTTTGAAAAGCCTGTCGCGCTGCCTGGAGTTGTTGTGACCCAAGTGCAAGACCTGGCACTGAGCCACCTTGAACCTCATACAGTTGGTCTTGGCCCACTGATCCAGCCTGTTCAGATCCCTCTGCAGAGCCTTCCTACCCTCAAGCAGATCAACAGTTCTGCCCAACTTGGTGTCGCCTGCAAACTTAGTGAGGGTACACTCGATCCTCAAGTGTTTGGAAAGAAAAAAATATCACAGATTGATGAACATATTTTTCTGCATTTCTTTCTTTTGCAGATTTCTGTGGTTAAAAGTTAGGTCAATAAGTCAGTCTGTTTAACATTTTAACATGCTTTTAAATACTAAACATTCTTTGGAATAATTTCTTCTGTTAAAGTATTTACAGAATGGTTCTATTTTTCCTTAAGAAAAACAGTAGTCACTCTGGAGGTTTGATATGGTTAAGATATATAAAAGCAATGTGACTCTGAAGTTTACTACAGTGATCAAGGAGAGCAGAATATGAACAATGACACTCAGTCTGAAGTTTCTATTTCCAGCTCTGTGAATTGTAAAGATTTGAAAGTTATTATTGGGTTATATTTTGGACAAACTCTTACAGATTCAAGTTTAAAAGTGTTTTCATAAATCCTTTAGATTGTCAAGAGAACTAGGAAATGGAATTTTTGATACTGTGAAAAAAGTAGTTTTAATGCATCGAGTCTGACAATGTTACATTTTAAATTATGTATCTGTGCAAGCCTAGTACATCACTATAGCCACAAACGACCTCTCATTAAAAGCTGAAACTTAATTTAATCTGCAAATCTAATACTTCATTTACTGTCCTATAATTTCAGACCTAACTCAGGATCATTTGTATGAATACATTGTTATTTCGTTCCTGTCACGGTTTTGCCTCAACCAGCAGCTAAGCACCACATAGCCACCCTCTCACTCCAACCCCCAAGGAGATGGGGAGGAGAGTGGAAAAAACAAACTTGTGCATTGAGATAAAGACAGTTTAATAGGATAACAATGGAATGAATAAAAATAACAATATAACAACAACAACAGCAGCAATAATAACAATAATACAAGCGATGCACAAATGCAATTGCTCACCACATGGGGAATAGAAAAAAAAAAGCAACTTGACACCCAGCCTGTTTCCAAGCAGCGAATCTGCCTCCTGGCTAGCTGCCTCAGCTACATCCAGAGGATGACGTTATGTGGTAGGGAATGTCCCTCTGGCCAGCCTGGGCCAGCTGCCCTGGCTCCCAGCTCCTGGTGCACCTGGCAGGGCCTGGGAAGCTGAAAAGTCCTTTACTTAGTGTAAGCACAACAGCTACCTAGCAACAACCAAACATCAGTGTGTTATCAGCATTATTCTCATCCTAAATTCAGAACAGCACTATGCCAGCTACTAGAAAGAAAATTATCACAGCCAAAACCAGGACAATTGTCTCCTCAAAAGCTGAATGAACATTGTGTGTTAATTGATGCTACTCTTATGAAATTAATACTATTTCCTTTTAGCAAAATCTGTCCACCAAAAAAAGTAAATCCTGAAGAACAGTAAAATTTTCAGCTGAGTGATATATGTTAACATTTTGTCTTCTAAATTTTTTTTTATAGTAGTTAATTAACAGGTGGATCTCATCTAAAAACTAGATCACTTCAAAATGCAAGTTGCAATTACTGATGGATAGCAAAGGAGAACAGAGCATACTCATACTGCAAAATCTAGAGACACGTAAGCAGCACATACTTGATTTCATCTGAGAGAATGACCTCACTTAATGACCTTGTTTGTTCTCCTTCAACTATGGCTTTTTTCTTATATGTGGAAGCGATGAACGTGAGATGATATATATCATATCATGGGTACATCTTTATTCTTCATTGAGTCTTAATGCTTTGCTATGTCCACATTTCTTTATATCCTTCGTATGTTCAGGTATTTCCTTCTACTTTCTTTCTCCTCCATGTGGGATCTTGGTAATGACAAGAGTATAAGAAGGAATAGACAATAAGGTAAAATACCAGTCAAAAGATTGTTTGGCTATAACTTTCAAATGGTCAATAAAGATATTTTTCCTGGACTCAGGATAGCAGTTATTTCAATTAAAAATGATACTATAGAAATGATGATTGTTAGGAAAAGGAGTAGCTTGAAGAGATAGATTCAGCATTTTTACCTGAATTAGGCAGTATTAATCTGTGAGGAAATTTACAAGAATAGCACAGAGATTTTATGAGCACCTTATGAACATGACCATCTCTATTTGTCTTTAATTTAGGGTAGCTTGCTATATGTAAGCAAGTCTATAAAACGACATGTAATTTTACCTTTATATTATTTTGCTTACTGGTATATGCCTGCCACCGTCTCAAAGGCACTACCACTCCTTAGAGGACCAGCCTTCAGCCTTGTCTCCTGGATGGGCATCAGACTTACGCTGCAAGTAGCTTGTCTGAACCCTGTCTCCTTTTGCTCCTGACTGAACCCCGAGACTCCTGCCTTGTTCCCCCTGGAGCAGCCCTACTCTTGCTGCTCCCTGGCAAGGCCTATTAGGTGGTAATTAAAAATGTTCTACATTTGTGTGATCTTTTTGGCAAATAAGCTGTTGTCTAGGAACAAAAACTGACACTACATACAGAAAAGTTTATGTTGACATATTTCTTAATTTGGTCTTTCTTTTTTCCTTATTTAAGCTGTGTCACATCAATGTACCTAGTTGCAGTCAAAGTTTAAGCAAAACATGGTTGAATTCCATTTATCATAAGCCTTAAGTTGGTATCCTTCCTCTTTTATCATAGTTCTCTCGTATGCTGTGGTGAAAATTGAAGGCTTTTTGTGTAGACTTTGGTTTAGTTTAAAAGATTTTTCTACATTATGGTGTGGGGGTTTTTTTGGGTGGGGACTTGTTTTTTAATTTTGTATTTAATTCAGTAGTTAATTAAATTATTATCTCTTTAGACTATGCAGATTATATATGAAAATTTTAGTTTGCTGATTCCAGTGTGGTGCACTTAGGATTACAGATGTCTTTATTCTGATACTCTAAGACGTTTAAATACTTATGACATGGTATCCATTAATATGAAATCATAGGCCTTTGCTAAAGTGTACAAGTCTATATACACTCAATGAAATTTGTAGTTGTTGAGTGATTATGTAGGGCAAATCTCACTGGAGATATTACCTGGAAATTCCAACACTATTCTGTGAAAAACTACTGTCTAAAAATACATCTTCTTTGAGAGGGTCAGCATAAACAAATATCAATATGTTTTTCTTGCTAAGGTTCTTATGACTTCTTTATTAAGAAATATCACCTTTTTAGCTATGAATCATTGATAATTATGAAAAATCTACCTAGGAAACATTTGAGTTATTGGATTTTCAGGTAGCAGAATATTTTCTGCATAGCTTTACTTCTATGAAATCTTTTTGTCTAAGTCATATTTACAGCCACATGGCTTTTGGGTGAAATTACATGGGATATGGCATATGGTAGTGAACAGAAAAAAAATGTTCAAAACTCAGTGGAAGATATTGTAACTATTACAAGGGCACAGATATTCTCTCCTACATCAAAGATTACTTGCTGAAAAAAAAATAATAAAAAATTAGAGTAAACAGATTTTCTGATTAGTTGCTATGGATCTTTCTTTAAAAGAAAAATCCCTCTTTCTAGTCAATATTCTTCAAACATGTACTGGGTCTGGCTGAGCTGGAGTTAATTTCCCCATAGCAGCCCTTACAGTGCTGTGCATTGATAGCA